>WYDI02041411.1:0-40450 GCA_009867235.2 Psittacus erithacus
TGGCATTCCTTCCCTCCAGCATATCAACCAAACCACACAGCTTGGTGTCATCAGCAAACTTGCTGAGGGCGCACTCAGTCCCACTGCCCATGTCACCAACAAAGACGTTGAACAAGACTGGTCTCAACACCAATCTCTGAGGGACACCACTCAGACCACTGCTGGTCTCCAGCTGGACACTGAGCACTGACCACAACCCTTTGTGTGCGACCAGCCAGCCAGTTCTTTATCCACCGAGTGGTTCACCTATCAAATTGATGTCTCTCCAATTTAGAGACAAGGATGTCATGTGGGACAGTATCAAACGCTTTGCACGAGTCCAGGTAGATGACATCAACTGCTCTACCCCTGTCCATCAGTTCCATAACCCCATCACAGAAGGCCACCAAATTGGTCAGGCAGGATTTCCCCTTAGTGAAGCCATGCTGGGTGTCACCATGCACCTTGTTGTTTTTCATGTGCCTTAGCATAAAGGTAGCCTCTACCTCTATGGATAGGAAAGCTATACCACAGTTGTGGCAGGACAAGAGAATGACTGTAGGTAGCTTGTTCACTATGTGTTCACTTTCTCTTGTGTAGTGCTCATCAGCCACACTGTTGGAGGATTAAATGTAGGCACAGATAATATTAAGGTAAATACTTGAATAGGTGGCTTTGACAATATGTCACAGAGTAAATTGCTTCTGAGACTGAACCAAAATCCTGGAGACAAACTCTGTGGAATGTCTAAGTCACTCTGAAAACTGTAAAGCAAGAACATACCTATTAAAATGAGTATTCTGTTCTGAGTGATCATCAAAGGGAAAAAAGTATCCTTGCACTATTGCACTATGCAGCGACCATTGCACTCACAGAAGTTAAACTGAAAGGCTGTGGAGTTTTTAAAATTTGGGGGTTTATTCAGCAAGATGAATTGCACAGAAAGAAGAGGGCCTGTGCGCTGCATCATTCTGACTAAAGTTCTTGTGGAATAATGCCATTACTAGATGAGAAACTAAACAGAAATATTCAATAAAATGGGTACATCTGCACAATGGAATAGTCCTTATATTTTACATCGAGCTACCTCAGGGTCATGAAAGGTGTTTTATTAGCACAGTCAACAATAATAGCATGATTTTTATTAGTAGGAAAAGATAGAGTGAGAGACTACTAATTATTTTTCAGCCTGAGGGGCATTTTTCCTGAAATGACTGTTAATTTGATCATTGTAGTGCAGTTCACAGATTTACATGAACTTATTTCAGTGCGACACATGGTAAAGAACTAGACTAAAAATGTTGCTTTATTAATGGTTTTTAGCGAATGTATTAGAAAGTGCTAACCATGTGGGTATAGGAATGATATTGATAGTACTTAGAAGGTTGAATCTTTTTGGAAGTAGCTAGCCTGAAGCCCTTTCCATGTGATATTTTTTGTTCATGCAGTGAGATAGTAAGCCTACAAGAATGAAATAAAATCCCAGTGAAATGAGAATTTGTTGGTGTTGTCTTAGATCTATGTTCAGTGATTTTTCTAGAGGTGGGTTGGTTTTTTTCTTTTTCTTCTTTTTTTTGTTTTAACTGATCTGGCAGGTGTAGGAGCCAATTACTTTTCTAAGTAATTATTGAATCAATACATACAGCCTAGATGTTTTTGTATGTATGTATGCACATATAAATATAAATACACTGTTAAGAAGTCTTCCACTAGATGTGACAAAAAAATTCTGGGAATACATTCCAGGTTTTAGCATTTTTAAACACTTCGGCATTTTTCTTACCTCAGCTATCTTGTTTCCTTTTCAGCCCACATACACACATTCTTTCAATCCTGAGGAGAGTCATATATGCAAGCTGAAAGGCTTTTATTTTAGATTAAGAGAAACTGCAAGATGAAAGGGAACAAAGGCAGTCTCCACAAGGACAAACAGTTTGCATCTTCTTTGTCACATGCTGCCTTCACTTTTCCTTACAAAGTGATAGCTTCCGTTGCTGATGGGGACTTTTTAGAAATGTAAAACTTCAGCATGCAGCAATTAGTCTCTATTGCTGTGTGCAACTGTCCAGTGTGTGGACCAGGAAGATGTGTTGCACAGCTGTATTGTTCATCTTGCTGTGGCAGACTCCAACATGTGGTACAAGTGAAATACTCTCACATGGTGGTATGAACATTACCTCAGTTGCAATCTGAAAAACTTGATCTTTTCAAAATTCATTTTTATTGCCATCTGTGGAAAAGTTGTAGAAGAAACTCCCAGACTGGGGCAGCAGAGGTTTAAGCGAGCTGGCAGAGTATTTCCTTACTTTTCCCTTCAAGACCATGCATGTTTAGTGATTATTCACCTTCTCAATTGGAAGAGAACTAACAGTAGTGTTCCCCAGGCTGAGGTAGCTGTAGTCCAGGACATTCACCTTCTTTCCTAAATATCTTATTTACTTGCAACTCAGTCTGAATTATGGGATGTAAAGCAAATTTCTGCCTAGATTGCTAATTGCCACTCCCCCACAACCCCAAGATCTCTTCAGCTGCTGTAGATAACTGCTTTCTTTTTGACTGCTTTGAGGTCCTGGTTTTGGACTTGCCTGCCTCCAATCACTGCTTGCTCATCAGCAAACCTAAAAGTAATATTTCCTCTTTGTAGAAAGGCTTATTAGATACTAATTGCTTCTCGCAGTAGCAAGAGACAGAAGTATTTTTACCTGCCTTTTTTAGTCTAGATTTGGTGAGGAAGAGGAACACAATTATGCAAAATAATGTTTAGCAAATTCCCTACTCCTAACAGAGACAATTATATTTTTAATGATATTGTATAACTGTGAGTTCCTGTAAGAAATTTAGCCTGGACTTATAAAATCTTTTAACTGACATATCTGAGGTATTATGATTTACTATGACATGGATGGTCAGGTCTCAGCTTCCAATGCACTGGTATCAGAAACCTGCCCTGAGCCTCTGTCTGGATCTGGTAATATGTTTAGACAGAAAGACGGCAAGTAGGAAGAGAGCTAAAGGATAAACTAATGTACTCCTGTTGCAGAAGCAAATAACACCACAGATCCACAGAAAAAAAAGAAAATACAATAGGCCAATCCTGCTGGGGTAGCATGAGGAGGCAGCACCCTTCCTAATGGTGCCTGACCCTTACCACTACCTTTACTTTGCCATGGGTCTTAATTCTGAAGAGTGATGGTGATGGAAATACAATTCAGAGTTGCCTTTCTTTCTGTCTCCTTTTCTGCCGTAAGTTAACCTTTGTCATAGTTGAAAATTTTAGTTGGTCATCTTTTCAAGTTCATTGGTGGGCGCCCACAGTTATTTGCAATTTATACAGACTTATCTCTTACTGATGCCTTAACCATGAGACTGAGATGGGTCAGCCTTAACAAACAGTTTTTGCTGAGAGAAAGTGACAGACTATTGGTTGGCATGACCATTATCATTTTGCTTCATGAGAGTTTTGTTTGCAATAGAATTTATTTATCTCAGTTATGCAGAACTGGAAAGCTATCCAGAGTCCATTATGTCAATCTGAAGGGAAAAAAAAAAGTAAAAAGGCTAGGAGAGAAACAAACACAATCAGGCATTACTAGGACTGGATGATAATTAACATAAATTCTCCATTTCTTGTGCTATGGTCATTCTCTAAGGACTCTCTGTGACGTACCAATAGATCCTGACATATATCTCCATATCCTAGGCTTTGAACTGTCCTATAATCTATAGTAGCCATCGTGATTATACGCAGTCTCTTCTCTGATATGTACGATCTAAATAGCAAGGTCTCATCTGAACCTTTCAGATAAAACTTTTTCTGAGACTTTACTTCAAATAAATTAGTTCCCTTAGGATTTGAATTATTTGAATTATTTTTAAGGAGTGTTATAATCACAGAATTGTCATATACTAATAAATATTTCATTTTTAGTAACTTCTTAGTCTTCTTTATACATACATCAAAAAAGTTAAGGCTCTTACTTCAAGAAACAAAGTCCATTTATTTCCCTGTAACATTTTCCTCATATTTCAATATACACAAAAATGGAAGGACATTACTGCTTATAATGGCTTTTCCTTTTTATTTTGAATAGAAAACTTTAACTGAAAATCCTTCTGCTTTAAACTAAAAAGAATCCTACCATCTTTAATGAAAAAGAAGGAATGAAAAAACACACAGCTAAACTTTCGCTGTATTTGCCTTTTTCAGATTCACAACATGAAGAAACATTGTTAAATGAGCAAAATAACACTCTTCATCCAAACATACTTTTACTTGATCAGTACTTACTTTCACATTAATGTAACATAAGGTACAGCTCTACAGTAATGTCTCTTGCTATATGTCTCTTGTTATATGTTTTCACTTCATAGCTAAAACAGCTCTAGAGTATTATGGGGGAATTATGAGCTGGGCATGTATAGGACATGGGATATCTAAAAGCTCTGACCCTGTGAAACTGTTGGATACTTCAAGCATTTCTACTTTGTCCAAGACAACTTCAGCTTGAATACTATAAATTGAATTGGAACAGAACCTTTAAATTTTAAAGGGGAAAAATAAATGTTGCTTCTTAGAAATTTTATAACTGAGTAGACTTGAGGCTATAAAAGTTTTTAACAGAAGTCTGCTGGCTGGAAGCTCAATAACATCTAAAAATGCGAAACAGTTTCATGCAACTTAATGAGAAGGAAATGATTATACAAGAATCAAAACAATATTGCTGTTTGGATGTTCTTTAAAGCTGTGAATAGACACCTTTGCTTTAATTTTCACATTTTTGAACTTTGAAAAATGTTCTTGAAGACAATTTGGTGCTGTTTTTTCCCCTCCAAAGCCATATGGCTGACAGCATTAAGCACTGTCCTGGGAATCAGGACATTCGCACTCCTTGTCTCATCTTTACTGCTGATGGGTCTTAATACTTCCTATTTCTTTAAACTTTGGAAATGCTATTTAATTATGCTATGCAACAACCCAGTTTGCAAACATTAATTAAGCCTCATAGCTCCCTTGTGGTCTGAGACAGGTAAAATACCATTAGTCTCAGATAATAGGGAAAATAAAGCTCAGAGGGGTTAAGTGGCATGCCCAAAGTCACAGAAGCAGTAGTATTTGGATCAGGATTATAACTCAAATTGTCTCTTAATCTACAATGACTCTCAAGCAAGGCAAATGTATTAAGATGAGCTCCTCAAGTTAAAAAGGAAGAAACAAGCAATTTAGCTGTTTTGAAAATTCAGTACCTTTAGGCTGAAGTTACCTCTTAGTAAACATTCATTTGAGCCTCACTGATTAATAAATAACCACACACAGAGGCCACCTCAACACTGAGGAAGACAAACAGAATACAAACAGCATCCTTTTAAGTTTCTAAGACAGAGAGGGTGGTAAAATTATGTAGAGAGCATCATCCCAGGAGCAGGCTGTGGGGATGGCGTTTCAGAGAGAAGACTCCTGGGACACAGTTGGCTTCCAGCTGCTACTCTGCCCAGTGAAACACAAAAGTGATATCATCTGGCCAGGAGGGGTCAGGGAAGGGTTTCCATCCTGTCAGCTAGCCCAGGCAGCAGAGGAAGGCAAAAGAGGCTGTTGGAGAAAGAAGTGAGTGACTGCTGCACTTCTGCTCTGTGTGGGTCACCAGGGGCACAGCAAGGAGGCCCATCTGCAGAGGAGCTTTGCTGTGTACCTGCTCCTCAGAGATGAGCCCCAGCTGCATCTGGTCTCCATGCCTATAGCTTCCTGCAGAGAAACAAAATCAAGAATTGACAGAGCAGAACAATAAGCTTTGCCTGGGAGGAGGGAGAGGAAGGGAGACCCTGGCTAGACACTCTATATGTATAATTTCCCACATACTATCTCCAAATGTTGGCACATTGTAAGAATGTATAAGAAGGAATAGTACACTTGTTTCCTATATGAACTATTAAATAATACTGTTTCCACAATTCATATACACACATGGGCTTTTTATCCAATGTATTTTCTACATAGATTTTACTTCTGCTGGTGTTCAGGCAAACAGTTCTTAAAGCATGCCAGGATCTGTGTTCATGCCTTGTGAAAAGCCTACCATCATTGGGCAAGGCTGCCCTAGTGTGCCAGGACATAAGGAATTGAGGTGAACCTTCACTGCCCTTCTGTTCTTTCTGAGCTAGATCTTTACAGGGTCTGTGGTGCCAATACCAGCTTTCTGAACTGCAGGCTATAATTCTCTGGATGCTCTTCTTCAATAGCCAAAGCCAAGTCAGTTGAGTTGAAGATACAGATAATTCTGTTTGTGGCAGACGTCTGTTGTCCCACTTATGGTTAGGAGACAGATGACATGTCAGAATACAGTATGAAGTTCTGAGAATACTTACAAGGAGATTCAAGCAAGTGAAGATATTCTCTGGAGCAGTGATATTCCTCTGATATTCCCTTTGCTTAACTTTAGGTCTTCAGGACATTCCAGCAGACTGATTTAGCAGGGAAATCTCAAACAATCACAAGGAACTCCTCAAATATTTTGTCGTCCAGATGTCATGCAAGACACATGTGACATGCCATAACTGTTAATGAGACCAAGACTACTTCAGAAGATCTGAAAGAATTGGACAGTCTTAAGTATGTTCATTATATATATTTTTTTCACGAGTACCTAGAATATGTCTGCCCTTGGGAAAGCTGACCAAGCTGTAGTGCTGTCATTCTGATGACTTCACCTTGTACCAGATATATCTACTAAATCTAATCCAAACGGAAGCCATTCTCTAACAGATCTGAACAGTACTTGGCGCCTCTTCACGTGACAGTTTTTGTCCCTGCTGAAGCCCTCAGCACTGCCTCTCAGCTCAATTACGGTTCCTCTGACCACACCTCACCACATTTCCTGGGATGCAGCCATGTTACATTTCTGCCAGGTTACAGAGAAGAAATTCTTGAAATGAGTAACTGTTGGGATTTTTGCCAGCAGGCTCTGGCTAACCACTCGATCATTCCATCATCTTTCAATAGATACTGCTTTCCTGGTTGCTATTTTACCAGCCAAAAGACTAATAACCAGAAGGAATTCCTTGAATATTCGGAGGGCCAGATAGATCCTTCTTCCATGCTTTATATACTGTCTTTCCAAAAGTTGTCTTTGAACCATGTCTGCAAGTACAGCTTAAAGCTGTCTCTTACTTTTGATAATTAAAACCTTTTTTTGTCCCTTATTTTTTTTACCGGCCAAGGCTAAACTTCATGTCCTGAATGCAATTAGCACGTTTTCTTTTCTCCTTGACAGTGTGGTATTAATATGAATCTCGTTGAGACTGAGTTTGTGGCACAGATGAGAGGTTTTTGACAGTTTTGCAGTGACTATCCAGGAAGGTTTCTGATTTGTACCTACTATTTTTTATCAAAGGAAAGACCCACATAGTTTTGTTCAATTTGAACCAATACAATCTCTTTCCCTCTTTGAATAGCAACCTTTAAAGATTTATAGGGCAGCAGCTTGGAGTTCACTAACTATACCAGAGACACATGAAATTACAGCTCTGATAGAAGGTGTGAATTCTGACAGCATCAGAAGTTTCAGAATAAAACTAGGAATTTCACTTAAATCCTCAGATTTTTTAATTCTCAGACTGAAATGGAATGAAAGAAATGGCCACTGGAGCTAAGACAAGCTTTCCTAACACAGTGGGATTTATCAACAGGAAAAGTGCTTTCCTTAACACACAGAAGAGAAGGCTGGAGAAGCAAGCAGAAGCACCCCATTCATAAGTTGTCAGGCATCTTCTTTCTACAGTAAATATTATAATTAGAAATAAACATTGAGAGCAGGATGAATTCCTGTTTCATGTTGAAGGTACAATTTATAATTAGAGGAATATCTTCTGATAGTTTTTCAGATGCAAATGCTAGTTTTTACAGGGAAGGTTAAAACGAAGTCTATATGCATGTATCTTTTCCAGCTATCATTCACTCAGGATGGTCAGGCAGAGTTTAAACATACTCTCCTTCACATTTTTCACAAGTAGGGGAAGTAGGTGATGCTGGAGAGAAGAGGAAAAGAAAAAAGAAAATGAGAAGCATTTGGCACAGTTTAATTCCGTCATGGTTTTTTGCCTGGAATTTTGTCCAGTGTCTGTCACAGGCACAGTAAACCTGTCCACTTCCTTCTTACAACTTTGCATTTGGTTTTGCCTTACATGTTTTCTCATACAAGAACTGCTTGCGAGAACACAAAGCAACCCACACCATGTTTTGTGTAGCTTGTCTAAATCAAAATAACAGCATCCTGGCAAACATTTCGTAGAGAGAGTGTAATAATTATTGGTTTGGTTTTCGTTAACCTCTTTTTGTTTAGTCAGCATTAAGTCAATCCACCTGGAGCTTAATACTGTATGTTACTATAGTAACTTTACAGCCTATTTGATTGTGACAAAGGGCTTCATCTGGTCCATTTCATGCTCCTGTGTCGACCTACTCCCTCCCAGTGTTTTATTATATCTGTCTTTAAGAGTATCTGCAGGAGCCACAGCTGCTGTGCTTTTGTAGCAGAAAGCAGCTTTCACTGTGTGAAATACTCTGCTCTAAAAGGTCTTATGGGCTGATGGCATTATTGAATTTCAAAGAAAAGACAAACAACATTAAATTGTTTAAAGCTAATATTCATGTTTTGCCATACACCACGGGTTGGTTGTTTTTCAGAGTGGAACAGTATATAATCACTGGTTGATGCCCTTGAGAACAAAACCACAAAATAAAGTGATGTAGAATACAAAGAGACTTGAAAGTAATTCAGTTTTCAAAACAAAACAAAAAACAAAACAAAACAAAACAAAAAACAAAACAAAACAAAACAAATGTGTTGGGGTGCTCAGGAAAAACATTAACTCCAAGATCCGGCGTTAGCAGTTTGAAAAATGAATAATTGGATAATGCTCTACAAACGGACCAGATCCTTCCCTGTTAAACCACTATGAGGCCATTGATTTTAGTGATATTACTCCTAAATTTATACTAGTACCAGGCTGAGTAGTACATGACCCATGAGTGCAAAATGTTTAAGACTTTCCAACTGTCGCCTGTTCATTTTACAACCTGGTTGTTCTATAATGCTCTAACCAGCCATGTGGATGATTGTAACAAGCTGCTACGCAGCTATTGTTTGGATTACCAGCACAACAGAACTCTTTCATTACAATGTTTGTTCCTGCTGTTTAAATTTACCTTACTCTAGCTTCTCTAGACAATTTATTCCTTGCCAAGCTTTTTTCCCCTCTATGCTCTACAGCTTTGTGTGCAAAAATACTTTACAAATCTATTTTTATTGAGTCCATTTAGATTTGCCGCATATTGCTAATATTTATCCTCATATTTGATTTGAGAACAAAACGTGTTCCCTGCCCTAGTTTCTCTTACTCCTCGCTTGATATTACGGATGCTTCTGAATGAAGATCTGTGCATTTCTTTGTTGCCAGCCCAAGGGCGATGCAGTGAGGTTCCTCCTGCATTTCAGCAGAGCCCCACTCCAGTTGTGTTAATTGTTGGGCTGGCAGGGCAGTGAGTGCTGAATGCTGCCTTGTTAACTTGCTAAGCAGCTGGTCAGCAGGGTAGTTTGATTCCAGCAAGGCTCTTGACACCTCTGCCAAGGGTTATTGATACCTCACACACCCCAGCTGAGACAGATTGTTTTAGTCGTGCTTCATATCCATAGCACAGCCTGTAGTTAGGAAAAAAAGTGATTGACAGCTCACACCTCCTGGGCCCTTCTTACTACCAGACACAACATCTGCTATGCCCTGTGGAGCAGTGAACCAACACACACTGAGAGAACTGTTTCTAGTATTGTCAGGGTTGATTTTGTTTAACCCTTTCCGGCTGCTCTCTGGAGATGCACATAGGGGTTTCTGTAATCCTTTACACGTGCTTAAAAAGTGTGGAACATTTGACCAAGTGAACACCAGAGAAAATGGTGCTAGTGATGGCAAGGAAACCAGTCAGCAGTTCTTTCTCAATAAGGTGATTGGCATGCTCTGGATTGCAAAACAAAAAGTGGGTTATCTCTACTGAAGAATTGCTTATTTCCAAACAGCGCCACGGATGCAACTGAAGAGGAGTGCAGCTCTGAATCCATGGCATGATGCAATTTCCCTGAGTGTACACTCAGGAGGGGGCTTAACCACAAAGCTAAGCAAGTCTGTTTTGTAACTAGCTACCCAGGTCAAAGCATACTCTGATTAAAGTTTAGGTTATACGTACAAATACCGGAGATGTATGGCTTTTTGATGGAGAATAGAGAGATAAATTAAGATACTATTTGCTTCCTCCAGAAAACAAACCAGTAAGAGAGTTAGCAACTGCAGCATCCTCACTATAGATGATCTCACTTTTGATTACAAATATAGGTCATTAAATATACATGCAAGGAGCTTTCAAAAACTATGTTCAATGTGTGAAAAAATGATAAAAAATGTTTTAAAGATTCCCCAAAATAAACTGATAGTTTTAAAATGCATCTGACATGTTTGAAGGACTGATTTGTCTTACTTTTGGACAGATTTTTTGAATATTTTCTGTCTAAAATAAAACCAGAAATATTGTTGAAGCCTGAAAATGAATATTTTTATAAATCATAGAATCATAATGGAAAAGACCCTTGAGTACACCTGTTAACCTAACACCACCAAGTTCATCTCTAAACCACATCCCTAAGTGCCACATTTACATAACTTTTAAACACCTCCAGGGATGGTGACTCCACCACTTCCCTGGGCAGCCTGTTCCAATGCTTAACAACCCTTTCAGTGAAGACATTTTTCTTAATATCCAATCTAAACTTCCCCTGGGACAGCTTGAGGATGAGAAGAGACTGATACCTGCCTTGCTACAGCTTCCTTTCTGGTAGCTGTTGAGGGCAAATAGATCCGCCCCAAGCCTCCTTTTCATCAGGCTGAATAGCCCCAGTTCCCTCAGCCACTTCTCATAGAACTTCACCAGGTTTGCTGCCTTCCTTGGACACATTCCAGTATCTCATTGTCTCTCTTGTAGCGAAAGGCCCAGACCTAGACACAGTATTCAAGGTGTAGTCTCATCAGTGCCGAGTACAGGGGTATGATCACTTCCCTAGTCCTCCTGGACAAATTATTTCTGATACAGGCCAGGATGCCACTGGCCTTCTTGGCTGCCTGGGTACAAGCCGGCTCATGTTCTGCCAGCATCGGTCAGCACCACCAGGTCTTTTTCCCCCAGACAGTTTTCCAGCCACATCTCACCGAGACTAGAGTGTTGCATGGGGTTGTGACCCAAGTGCAGGACCCAGCATTTAGCCTTGTTGAACCTCACACAATTGTCCTCAGCCCATCCATCCAGCTTGTCCAGATCCCTCTGCAGAGCCTCCCTACCCTCAAACAGTGCAACACTCCCACCCAACTTGGTGTCATCTTCAAACTTACTGAGGCTGCACTCAAGACCCTCACCCAGATAATTGTTAAAAATATTAAACGTAATTGGCTGAAGTACTGAGTCCTGGGGAACACCACTTGTTACCAGCCACCAATTGAATTTAACTCGTTTGCCGTTCAGGACTGCTTCCTAAGGGATTCTGTCAACCAGGCTCCCAAACAGGCCAAATTCAGCCTTCCCAAAGTCGAAGGTAGCAATTCTGATGACCCTGTCCTTACTTTTCAGAGAATGTAAAACTTTTATCTTGTGATCACTGTGCCCAACACAGCCTCCAATCACCACATCGCCCACAAGTCATTCTCTGTTTGCAAAAGCATAGCTGTCTTCCCTAGCTGGTCACTCATCAGCTGTGTCAGGAAGTTATCATCTTCCACACACTCCAGGAACTTTCTGGACTGTTTCCTCTCTGCTATATTTTATTTCCAGCAGGCATCTGACAAATCGAAGTTCCCATGAGAACAAGGGATAGTGAAATCTTATTTGCTCTCATCATATAGGCATACTCAGTGAGACTTTCATAAAAAATGCAATGCAAAGCTAAAGTCTTATAGTAATGTATCAGGACAATTTGGTTCTTTTATTTTCATTTGGCTACAGAATGCCTTCCCACCATACTGTCATGCTTTACAGCTGATGTTTGCCAGCTATATTATCTCTGCTTATGATGCTATAAGGATGTGTTATGCTACAGAGGATCTAATAGCTTTATTTATTATATTTTTATCATAGCTATGTAATTAGCAATATTATTATTGCTAAGCATCACTATTACCTTTTGTCAGCACCATGTAACTCTGATTTCAGTCACTATGTATTTTATATCCTGGAAAAAATTATTGGCTGAGTTTACACGATACTGTCTTGCTCGTATTTCATGGGATTATATGGCTGTGTTCTGCTGGTAGACTGAGGTTTTTTCTTACAGTAAACCAGCAGTATGACTACATGACTTTCTGCACACAACTCTCTCTTCTGGTGGTTGTCTATCTATTTTTTGTTCCAGATATCGCCACAAACTGAGCCCATTTATGGGGTAAACAAGTGGCCTTCAAGAGCCCAAACTACTTTCTAATATTTTTAGAACTTAGATCAGCCTCAATGTGGATCACATGGAAAAAAATAAAACAAAAACAAACCAAACAAATTAGTGAAAGTTATTTTTGGTTCTGGACTTGCATAGTTCCTCTAACTGCGTTTGCTGTAAAGTTTCCTTTAGCCCACTCTTGAAATAAGGACAAGCGTATAAAATGAAGTATAACCTGAAGTCAGATGCATGGCAAAGTCAAGCTTTGAGTTATGGTCTTTTTTTTAAATAGTTGTCCCCTCTAGAAGTCATATTTGTTTAAAAGAATGCCACATTTCCTCCAACTGAGCAATTTGTAGGTTATTTTGGATACTGATGAGAAATAACTTACATACTTAAGTTCCCTTTCTTTGAATTTATCGTCAAATCTGAAAGTGCTTCATGTTTGTGAGCTTCAAAGTAGGCTTTCAAATAAACAAACAGCAGTCCCACTTCTCCTAAAAACATCCTTATTTCTAATTTTCATTTCTAATGCTCCATTGGTAAGGTGGATGATGCAGACTCAGCAAGTCTGAATAATGAACTTTTATTTGTTGTCTAAATCAACCAGAAATGAAGAAATCAGCCACACTTGCAGTCAGTGGAAGAATGCGGCAACATCTTGAACAGACAGTCCCATGGCACTTAAGAGGCAAAGAGCAACCAAAGCCAGACAGATAAGGCTTCAGGAAGAGGCTCTGGCATCAGTGAAACTCACCCAAAATAACCTTCTTCAACATCACAGATTTAGTTTCCGATAACGATAAAGTAATTATAGTCAAAATCAGATATATTTTTACAGAATACATAAAAATATGACAGGTCAGCAACTGTCATCCATATAGGTAATTGATATCAGTGCAAGTCAGTACTGAATTGCCCATTAGTAACAAACGGATCACCACACTGGATTACCAATTTCTCGGATGTGGTATCTGATGATATTGAAACCATAAAGTGACAATGGACAGAAGTTTCAGGGAGTTTTGGGTTCATGTTCATCATGTCACACTTGTTCCTGTGTGATACAGACACCTGTGAAAAGAAGGAAGAGCTCCTCTAAATCAAACAAGTCATAATGCAATAATCTGAGAAACTAAAACTATATATAGTTTTTAAAATTATTTTGTTGCATATTTTGCAAATAACTTCATCAAAGCAGCAAGGAAGAATAGGGGAAACAAAATAAAAACAAACCACGTGTACTAGAAAGCAAGAGAATTGCCCTTTCTTAATCACTTTTTAAGGTTTGCAGTGAACTACCTGTATCTGGTTCTTCCTGTCCCTTGTCTGTTGATGTGTCAGAATGTACAAAAGAGTCCATGTTGAGTAAAGGAGGAAGATACGGTGCATCAAATATAATTGCCTCCAGGACACACAAAATCTACATTCCGTTCTTTCTTTCTTTCTTTTTTTCTCTCTTTTTTTTTTTTTTTAATTTCTCCCTTTTTTCTTTCTTTTTTTTTTTTTCCTCCTGAGAAGGCAATCATATTGTTCACTCTGGAAGGCAAAACCAAGGGTCAACAGAGAAGCAACTGCATGAAAATCTATGGCTTCTGCTAGAGAACACAAACTAAAGATATTTTCTGCTCCTGAAATCTACCATACTTGAAAGGATGAAGGTCTTACTCAGACTCTTATAACTACAGGGTAGTAGTTTATATTAGTTTGACTCCTAAGTTCTGTTTGCGCATGTGCTTGGCTTGATTTTGTTACAAGAGAGAATCTCAGTAGAGCAATCAAAGCAAAAAACAGTCCTGCATGTGCATATATATATACACCTACTTCTCTGAAAGCTTTGGCATGACATTCTGCAATAATCACTGAGATTTCAGAGTCATACTGTAACTTAAGTGCTTAGAAATTACCTACTAGAGAACTGAGAAGGACTTGGAAGTGTCAGTAGATGATAAATTGACTATGAGCAGGCAGTATACCCTTGAGACCAGGAGGGCCAACAGCATCCTGGTGTACGCCAGGAGAAGTGTAGCCAGCAGGTTGAGGGAGGTGATTCTCTCCCTGCCTTTGACCCTTGAGAGACCACATCTGGAATACTGTGTCCAGTGCTGGGCTCCTCAGTTCAAGAAAGACAAGGAGCTACCCGAGAGGGTCCAGGAGAGGGCCACAGGGATGATCAGGGGTCTGGAGCATGTGTCTTTATAAGGAGAGATTGCAGGAGCTGGGCCTGTCTACCCTGAAAAAGAGAAGACTGAGGGGGATCCCATTAATGCATGTAAGTATCTCAAAGGTGGGTGCCAGGAGGGTGATGCCAGACTCTTTTCAGTGGTGCCCAGAATTAGGATGATGACCAATGGCCATAAACTAAAACACAAGAAGTTTCACCTCAACATAAGGAAGAACTTAGTTACACAGAGTGTGGCAGAGCACTGGAACAGGCTGCCCAGGGGGTTTGGAGTTTCCTTCTCTGGAGACATTCAAAACCTGCTCGGACACTTTCCCGTGTAACCTGCTGTAGGTGACCCTGCCTTGGCAGAGGGGTTGGACCAGATGATCTCCAGAGGCCCTTTCCAATCTTGGTGATTCTGTGAAATGGTAATATAATGGGAGTGTTTCGATATGTTCCTTTCTTCCAGTAGCCAGTTCAGTCTAGATTTGATTCTTAGCAGAAGGAAGTGCAGAGAAAATGTGCAACCAGATTTAATTTCCTTCTGAGGGTTCTTATTGAGCAGGACACATTGTAACATATTTCAGAAGACTTATTTTTTGCTAATTAAAATGCTACTTCATTACCTGTCCTACTCCAACCCCTTGGACTGCAGATGCGATTTATATCAGTGGCTGACAACAAAGCATAACGTACAGCACTGATACAAATTTTAAAAATAAATTTTAAAACTCTCTGGGAAGCCTTATAGACACATTTATCATTTCCTTTTCCATTGGCTCCCAAATGAATGGGCTTGCACTGCAGGAAAATGAAATCAAATGAAACATTTAGTTCTGGATTTTTCTCTCCAGGTGGCAAGAAATTGGGATTTGAGGACTACTGTCAGGCAGCTTTTTGGAGGACATCTCTTCCTTCTATTGTTCTTATGAGTCCCTTCACAGGCTCTGGACACCTCAACCTCATCAAAACTAAAACAAGGAGATAGTAATTATTCGATATCAGTTATACAATAATACAATAACTTCCAGTGTCATGGAAATGCTGGGAAATATATGTTTTCATAGTATTTGATTTTACTAAATGAATGATTAGCTTTCAAGGAAATATTTTTCTGTAAAGCCCCTTTAAAAGAAAAAAAGTCTCTAGTGTTATGTTTGACCAAATACCACTCTATCCAAACATCTTCCTGATGTTGATATAAAAATTCAAGTATGGCCTGTTGTGTGGCCAAATCTGGCCAGATCTCTGAGCATTCCTGTATCCAGTGGGCTATTAGAAACAGCTGTATCTATTACTTTAGGTGGCAGTTAAATTTCTGCTGAGACAACCCAGAGAATTTCCTTTCCCTGATCTGTTCTTCTCCCTGAACTGCTGGGGTCTTTCTCAAAGCTTTGCCTTGTTGTTTTCTGTGCTTCTGTGGCCCTTTCTTCCATGCTTCTACTAAGCCCATGAGCAAACCGATGAAGTCGGCTCAGCCTGTGGTGATGTTTTCCAGGGGAGGCAAAGAGAATTATGGCTTTGTTCATTCAGTCTTGGGGCAGGCTTCTTAAGAGGAAGCCAGCTGTGATCTTGAAATGTGGAAGACAGCATTTTTAGGAACTGATTAAGTTTATTCTGTCCCTGAGCTAAGGATGACATGCCTATTCAGAATCTCAGTTCATATCAGACTCTTCTGTCCTTCAGATAGCAGTGACTGGAAACATTTTGTTTTATCATCTCAGCTGGCATATTTTCTTCTTAAATGCAGACTTTGTTACAGTGATCCATAACTGAAAATCCCTTCAGGCTTGTCTACTACATTGCACTCTATCAGATTCAAAGTGTGAAGAATCCTTGAAATCTCCAGTTCCTGCAGAATACAGTTGCTCACAAGTGCTGTACTAGTGAGAACATATCACAACTCTGCTCCACAGGCTATGTTCAACACTAGAAAATCAGGGTGCCAAAAAAAGATCTTATAAGGCCTGTAGTCAGCTATAAGTAAAAAAGGGCATCTGCAAATGTGGAATTCTTAATCCAAATCCCAGGGACGTTCAAGAGAGTCAAAATAGAGATGTGTCAGTTACAGCTTTTGAAGTGACCCCTTCTTAATTGCACTTGGGTCCCAACTTTGGATACTTTGAGATAACTTATAGCTCCATGCACTTTTCAGCTGTTACCAGTCTATCATATTAAGAACTTTAATCTGATAGTTAAACATTTACTGCCAGGTGTGCTTTATGTGGGTAAGGCTGCTGTCTTCAAAGGCCTTTACTTTGGAGCTTGGTGGCTTTAAACCCACTGATATAGATATACTGCAGTGCTGTGAATGAGTGTACAAGGATCATCTTTGTGAATTTTGCAGTGCACAATACAGGGGGACAACTGTTCAGGTACTGCTTACAGCTATTTTTTACTTCTATGTACTTAATAATCAATAAAGCCTGCACTAATCCATCCTTATAGGGTGGAGGGGAAGAACTGGCAAAAATTCTTCCTCCCTTGCGCTGTTTTGCTACTTTTATTTAGCCTCAGTGCAGCTCATTGCTAAGTCACTGAACCAGATACAGACTCCGACCTTCTGGGTGACCCTGAGTAACTTACCTCTCTATGCTTCTCTTTTGCTTCCCCTCCTCGTTGTTTCCTTTAAATGCATAGCATAAAATTATGCAGAGCTGATTATTTCTTCAAAGAGCATTTTCTGTCTTAGCAGAACCCCACTCCTCACTGTTAATTCCAGGCTCTTAGGCTCATGATTAAGTTACTACGGTGTAACAAGGTATCTTACATTTGTTGCTCATTAGGGGGAATTGCCTGAGCCACAGTAAATGACTACATTTGAAGCAGTCATCTTGACTTTCTCTGTAGTCAGTGAAAAAAATTTGTCACTTTTAGGTTGTGTTCTGCAGTAGACAGCTAACATATATCAGGTGAATCCTGTCCCCTGAATGCCTTTTTCTCTCCATGGATTATGAAGAGTGTCTAGAAGAAATAGTTGAGATAAAGATTTCCACACTGCAATAGTCTAAAGTTATGTGGAAATTACTTTCCTAGTAGGTGGTCATATATGTGTTCTTTACCTCAAACAAAAGTGAACTGCTTTGATGCAACTAATTTTTTATGAGATAGGTCAAATTGTTGTATGTTTACTCTGAGCCAAATATACACATGCAACTAACATGGCTCAGCTGACATGTAAGTGGATCACGCATTCATTCACCTACTCTTTCTAAATGCCTTTGTTTACCATCAGCCTACCTTGTGACCAAGTCTTTTTAAAATCCCTTCTTTTTCCCCTCTCTTTGACTGTACATACTGAGGGCAAGGTCATTCTTTCTACTGATTTATCATATTTATCTTAGTCTCTCAAGCAGAGTAACCTCGGTTTCCACATCTTTCTGAGCTTCCCTTTCCTTTTACTCATAAGATCCTTTCTTTCTATGCAGCCTTCGCAAAGCTCCTTATGAAGGACACTGTAAAAATGAACTGAATTTTAATACCTAAGTCCTAGAAAAATTTAAAATGCAGACTGTAGGTGTGAGTATAAACTATTTTGTAAATCAGCAGTCTTACAATTTTTAAACCTGGCTGTAGTATTAATATAAGATTGCTTTAAAGCAAATACTTGTAAAGATGCAAACAGCTAGAAAGGCACCCTTGAAAATATTTTTCATAGTATTTCTGTGGGAGATAATATTCCCAAGCAAAATCTCTTTTTGTTGTTGCAGCTGGATGTGGAAACAACAGAGCTGTTTCTACAGTGTAAACAGATTTTAATGTAGATTTCCAAATACTCGCCTAAGACTTTTTGTTGAAATTTGGTTGTTTACCTATGGTATAGAAATTACACAGATATGCAACATAAGTTTGAAGCCTATTGTATACATTTCTGCCCGTATCAAATATTTAATACCTGGTATTCTTTGGGATTTGTTAGCATCTCCTTTAAAACTTGCCTGCGGCAGTTACAAGATGGAATGTAAAAAGTGGTTTTGATTACCGTTTTGGATTGTCACCTTGACAGTTTGGGTTGGATTTTATAGGCATGGAGAAAGAACACACATAGTCACACACAATTGCTCCTTTTCACTTTGCATCCCTTTCCCAGTAGACAATACTCTACAGAAATGGCTCAGGAGCAGAACAGACATGAAAGGATTACCAAGTGGAGCTATTTGAAGGAAACCTGGTTTATTATTATTTGGAGTTAAGAATATCTAAGTGGCCAGCTTAATCTATAAATTGCTATTGTCAGGGGATCACAAATAGACCTTAGTGGGTATTTGAGTGGTCAAGTCAAAGACACTGCTGCAAACAAAAACAGAGGAAGAAAAAAAGCAAGTGGAAGGAAAGAGAAGAGTAAATAGAAATTCGAAAAGCAAGAGAGGAAAAGCAAAGTATCTTCAGCTTTGTTGCCCATTGAATGAATAGGAAACATTTAACACCAAGAGAAGCCTAAGGTCCTTGCTTAATTTTGAATCTGAGCTGGAGGATGCAAGAGGGTGCTAACATATCTATATGTTTCCTTTGAAAAGAAAACTGATCTGTCTGCTGTTTTGAGAGTACCTCACCACCTATTAGCTCGCAGGTCCCCTCTAGGATGAAGGCTGCACTTGGCCACACTGTTCTAGGGGTGCCCATCAATCCCTTTGTGTCCACTGGGGGAAAGACATTTTGTCACAAGTGAATGAGAATCTTACCTGAGCATCAGACAGTGTGTGACAGGGTTCCAATAACTATTTATTTGTAGCTGGGGTTTGTGCTTGTTTTGATGCAGACTGGAGGCCTCTGTTTGCACAATTGAGCAGGCTGTTCTGGGCACTAAATATTAGGCATGAGGAAGTCTCAGATGAGTGATTTTATCATGAGCGAAGGAGAAGGGAACACCACTGTTAGATGCAGCACTGTGTTTCTGCTTTCAGACTCTTTCACATTATGATTGCAAGTTGAGTTTCTGAGATTTTCTGTAAATGACACCTGAACATTATAATGAATTGAGTATATTAGCATCTGTCTTTACATTAAGTCTGCACAGAGCTTTACACTGAAACCCACAAGTCTTTGTGAAGCACACAGATTTTATTTTTTTTCATTTAAGTCCTTTTATTACAGTGGTGCCAGCTACTGCTGCTATTGTTAAATGTCTGTCAGCATTTCCATTATAAACCTTATTTTCAAGGGATTTATTACCTACCTCTTTTACTTCATGTTGTTCTGAAACTTGCCATAGAAAATTTTCAACAGGGAGTAAATGCCACTTTCTTACCTTGCCACATTTGATTTAAACGCATATAGGTATTCTGGATTGACTGTTGCAAAAGATAAAGGAGGATCTCAGGTAGTAACATTTTCCTACAAAATAGAAGTTGAACAGGAAGTTAAACAGAGCTTGATTTTTTTTTCAATTCGAAAAAAATTGCAGAAATTTTTGGTTTGCAAATAAAATTTTTCAGACTTTTATGACTGCATAGTGTGTTGAAGGATATTTTTCCTCTCCAAAAATAAAAATATAAGATCAAATACCAAGTTTTGTATGTAGCTATACTTTTAATATTATTTCTTATAAGACACTTAAGAATGCACAGAAATAGTGAGTTTAGCAAACACGTCTTTAAAGCATATACAGAAGTGCTTTCAGTCCCAGGTAATTACATAGTTCTGTGACAAATCATGAGCTGTAATGTTGTCATAATGCAAAAATTCCTTCCCGTTTTCTTCCCCCTACTACTGCCAGTGAAGGAGTTACAATAGAAAAGAAAAAGAAAAGCCATGGAACTACTTCATTCTCTATGTTTGTCCATTAGCAATAATCCCGAGGGCTGAAAAATATCCTTTACCATGATTGTAATAAGCACAACATATTTTCTTTATTCAGAGATGGTTAAATGATAAAATGATTTTGTTCTGTAAGAACCTAGAGTTGGAGAAGATTTCTAATCTGAGAGGGCTCCTTATTCTAGCAGAGAGCTAATGAGACTTCAGTGGCTGGAAACTGAGGCTAGTTATTTTCAGATTAGAAATAAACAGTAGATTTTTAACACTAAGGCTCATTAGCCAGTTTCATGTATTGATAAAGGATGTGGTTGACAATGTTTAATGGTTTTAAATCAAGTTTATGTGGCTTTTGGAAGAAGTTATAGTTCAGCTGCAAGGTGTTAGTTCTGATGCAACAATTGTTGAGTGAAAATCTGTATTTATGTCACAAGATAATGATGATGGTGGATTTTACATATTCATATCTAGGAATTGCTGTCAGTCAGGTAGCTTTCTTGCATTCAGTGACTCAGATCTAAGTAGACCATGTCATGAGTAGCTCTCTCAGTATTGTGCATGTTAAATGTGCAAACCAAATATTATCAAAGTGATGTAGGAAAATGTTGGCCAACAGTGGCTGCATTCATTCTGACTAAATGTATGAAGTCTCTTAAAAATCATTTGTATAACTGTGTAAATGCCATTTAGTGCCTTGTTTAAACCCACTGTATTTTTCAAATGCGTTATCACAGGACAAAATCCTGGCTCCACATATATTAATGGGGCCAGATTTTCATTTAAACTGTACCCTTTATGTATTATGGCGCATGCATATCTATCCTTCACACAAATGGCAATTTGAAAATAATTCTATATTTATCAGATATTATGAAGCTATGTTCTGAAAAATATGAATGCAGCAAAGAAGAGCATCTTCAGTGCACAACTTTGATTTACTGGCATTCTCCAGAGAACATTACACAGTGTTACTCCACAGTATTTTTTCCAAGCACTCTCTGTAACTACACAGAGCACAGGGCATTCCACATTTTCATTCTCCTTCACTGTAAACTTTGGATAAATCTTGATAATTTGTATTTGATAATTTTATCTTATTTATGAGTAATAAATAATAATCCACAATTTCATCAAATTAATGAGCCAAAGTTCAGGTGAGTAGTTTAAATAAATGTCTCCATTCGATCTTCTTTGACAGCCTGTGCATGTATTTTGAACTATATCTCTAGGCTGATTCTTTTTTTCAATTTTTACAGGCTGAAGGGATTATTTGTTGATTATATGAAATATTATGTGATTTTCATTATATCATATGGCAAAAGTTTCAAATATTTTGTTGCTTTAAGATCAATAAGGCAAGCAAATTTTTTATATGTTACAATACATGCACTTGTTCCAGTACATGTACAATGCAATACATTTTTACTAGTCTGTAGTGCAAGTGTCAGGCTAACAAGCTGCTAAGAAGATTTGAATATGTCACTTTTTGGTTTAGGACATGTGTATCTCATCTAAGGGGTCAGGAAGTTTAGTCTGGCTTCTGAAATTTATTTTGGTTCGAAGTTCTAGAATAGAGTTGTCATCAGAGGTTAACCTAGGGGGAATGATGAATAACACCACCAGAGAGCAACAGTTACAGACTGCTGCCTATAGACTTAGGCAGCAGATGACCTCTATAGACCTATGAAGCCTCCCTATGTCATTTTATTGTTCTTTTTTCCCTGTAGGATTTTGTCTCAACAACCTACCTCTCTTTGTAGTGTTGCTTATCTTACCCCTCTGGAGACTCCCTCACAGCCCTTTTTCAGCAGCCTCAGCGATGTGACGCAGCTGGGCCACATCAGAGCTGGAACACAGGTCCCTGATGTGTTGGAAGTCAAGCTCCCCTGTCCAGCCCCCCCTGACTGTTAAGGGCAGGAACCTAGAGCAGGGGCTGAGAGGGTTGCAGGATGAGTATGAGTTTGGCATTTTCAGTAATATCCAGTACAGTTCTTCATGGCCAGAAGTCTTTCCTCATTAAAAAATACTGAGACTTCTTTTGTTCTGAAGCTCTTACTTAGGCTTGTACAATTAGCTACTTTTAGAGACAAATAAATAGATAAATAAGTTTTCTTCTGACCCGTTATAGATTTTTTTTTAGGTGTAGATAGGATTTTTTTCTCTAGATACATTTTAAAATGTCAGTTAAATATCAGTTATGTTTCCAAGACAGGTACACATCTTCTAATACAATGCTGTTTGACCTTATTGTCTTCCATGTGCTCGTACAGCATCTAAAGAGGCAAGAGCTATGAATATCATGTTTACTAGATGAAGAACTGATTCATGGAAAGTTAAATATTAAAGAATAGAAGAGAAATCTTCGACAGAACAAGTAGGTATATTTCAGGTACCTGCGGTCCCAGTTTAGTGCCTCCATCAAACAATTCTCAGTCAAACAGAAACAGAGGTTATATCTGTTTCACTAATGACAGGCTGTAGTACTGAAGGAAATATTAAAGCCTTTGAAGCTTTTCATTTCAACATGAACTTACAGCATCTTCTAACTTTCTTTAAAAACAGTCAACGTTGAGTAAAAGAAAAAAGTAGGAAAAGAAAATATTCCTAGTGTGTTTAATATCTCCTTATTCATACATAGCGTTATGTATAATAATATATGCACATGGTAGCTTATCTCCCTTATGACATTCATCTTCACCTGTGAGGAGAGAAATAATAAGTCAGTGGTGACTATTGCACTTGACTTATCCTTCCACATCAGAGAAGATAAATGCCAATAGAAAGATCAAGCCTTTTGTATTCTTTTCTAGGGGAAAGGGAATTTATCATAGGGATATTGGAATTTATCTTGATCAGATACAGATGATTTCATCACAGTAATGAGGGAATCCTTATTGCATGCAGGCAATGTCTATGTTTTGAATGTAATTTCATTTTTTATATACTGTTTAAAACAGACTCCTACTTATAATTCAATGCAAGTTGGAGCTCTCAATTCCTACTGAAGCCCAGTGAGGAGGAATTATTTGGTTAAATGGAAAAAGGAGCAGAAACAAAAAAAGAGAATGGGAAGGAGAGCAAATGTAAGAATTTATGTAAAAGGTAATCAGTTGGTACACAACTGAGATATTTGTTGTCATGCACATGAAATGCAGCATGTCAATTTAAATTGCATACTTCGCAACTCCTGCTAATTTAGCATCATTTTAATACAGCTTTTATGCATGAAGTTAATATCTATTGTAGATAAAACTGCAGCAAAACAGCTTTTCCAGATACTGTATTTGAAAAATACCAGCAAACTTCCTTCAGAGTAGCATTTCATTGGTTTTTTTTTACAATCTGTCTGTATTTCCTTCTGTATTTCATTTTTATTTTTAGTAACAAAGGTATTTTCACTGAAAGCATAAGCTCTGCTTCTAGATACATTGTTGTGGTTTCATTCAATGCTCCAGGACCGGGAAGAAATGAATTCAGCCCTGAGAAAATGTCCTCATAATATTCCAGAATAGGAATTTTATCAGCATTTGATCAGAGAGATCAGAGCCCAGTTCTTCAGGCATCTGCTCAGTGGAAACTTTTTTTGAGAACAAGCTCCTTGCACTTCAGCTGCCATAATAATTTATTTGGGCTGGAAAGACTGAGAGATACCTACAAAAAATTACACCTTGACTTAACTGACAGCAGCCATGAGGTAGAGCAGGTTAATTAGAAGGAAATCAAAATGTTTGTTTATGCTCAATGAATCTGATAGTACAAGAATGCTGTATAAGGTAATGCATTAAAATACATGGTGGTGTTGTGACTGTAGGTAGTGAATTACATTTGTTAATGTTGGCTGGACTGTTCATAAGGAAATTTAAATCTATAAAAAAAAATCCTTAGGTTCATACTGCAGGCAATTTTGATTTCTTAAAGGTTCAGATTACAGATTCTTCATGTATCAGCATTGTCTGATGTTGCAATATGGAACATTTTACAGTGACATGCCCTGCTGTTTGTCACTTTGCATCATGGTGCTATATCTCAAAAATCACAGCCCTACCTAACCTCTCTGCTTCGCTTTTTTATTTATGGAAAGCAAATGGACACCGAATAACTCCAGAAAGCAAGGGTTTTCAAAGATCAGGAACTTGGAAGCAATTTTTAAATTGATGTTTCATGGATTAAATAGGTAGAACTGTGACTACTTAAACTCATATTTTAAAAAGAACTGAATACCTTTAACTTCAGGAACTCACTTTAATAAATATACTCATCAACATAGTTTAGAAAATATTTCCACCTTTGTTTCATAAAAATAATTCTTTCTTTTTTTTTTGTAACAACGAACAGTAAGTTCTTCAATGAGTCTACCTGCATATCATAGATATCCCTTTCTGTGTTTAAGTATTTCACATAAATGTCATGAAGTTATTTTAGGGAATATGTGAATTCTTCTGCATGTGTTATCTAAACAAATATTTTGTGTATACTTTTAAGTTCATACTTGTGTTGAGACTAATATACTGCAACCTTGAGCACAGTGGGAGCTATGAGAATCAGGGGAGCCATCAACCAGGCTGATTAGACTGCCCACTGAGCACAAGTGATATCAAAACAAGCAAGCTTTGGCCAACATTAAAAGCAAAATACAGCAGGAACTGCAGGCATGTTATACAAAGTGGGATGCTGTTGGCACTTCTAAAACAGCAAGATGTTGCAAAAATGGACCAATCACCCCAAAATGCAGCCTTGAGTGATCAGTGGGTCTCATGGGAATGATGGGACACTGCTAGTGGAATTGAAAACTAAATCATAGCCTTCACTGTGCACGCAGTTATAGATACACATGTTTATATATAATCTGTCCACATATCTGTCAACATTACTATTCATGACTGCTGTTGCACCTTGGTATTCTGATGATATTACAGTGAAAGAAAGCAACTTTTTTTTTATTACCTTGTGAAAGAATTGCATCTGCATGTAAACAGATTTGCAAAAGCTGAAGAAGTATGTTTTCAAAGCTCTGAATACAATTTTAGTATCACGGACGGCTACAGATCTCTAAATTGAGCTCTGTACAACTCCTGACAGAATTCAAAAAGAAATTTATAGCTATTTTTCTTTTTGGAAATATGTATATATAGACATACAGTATTTTGCCTGTGACGTTCCTGTTGATTAAGGAGCCATTATAGATTTCTTAATCTGGGCGAGAACAGGTAGAAGGACAGTTACTTCAGTTTGAGAACTGAGAAATTCTCCATATTTATTTTTTTTTCCTTAAAGGACTTTTAAAGCACTTCCTGCTATCTATGCTATGGTGGCTCACTCATTCTGTGGAAATCTTGAGCATCCAAAGCTGGGGTTCTCCGTATTCACAAAAGGTCTGAGGTAGCTTTCCAACTGTCATAGTTTCAGCTGGGATAGCGTTAATTTTCTTCCTAGTAGCTGGTGCAGTGCTGTGTTTTGGCTTTAGCCTGAGAACAATGCTGATAGCACACTGATGTTTCAGCTATTGCTAAGTAGCACTTACCCTGATCAAGGACTTTTCAGTCTCTCATGCTCTGCCAGTGAGGAGGGCACAAGAAGCCAGGAAGAAGCGGACACAGGACACCTGACCCAAACTAGCCAGAGGGTTATTCCATACCACCGCACATCATGCCCGGTATATGAACTGGGAGAGCTGGCCAGGAGGAACCAATCGCTGCTCAGGGACAGTCTGAGTATTGGTCATCATGTGGTGAGCAATTGCGTTGTGCATCACTTGTTTTTCCTCCCTGTTCTTATTATAATTATTATAATTAGTGATTATATTTTGTTTTATATAATTTTTTAAACTGTTCTTATCTTAACGCATGAGTTGTCTCTTTTTCCATTTCTCTTCATGATCCCACCAAGGGGGATGAGGGGAACGAGTTAGTGGCTGTGTGGTACTTTGTTGCCAGCTGGGCTTAAATCACAAGCCAGCTTTCCTACTGATAAGGGATATGGACAGTATGTTTGTGCTGTTAGCAAGTGGAAGGAGAAGGGGTTAGCAACTGAACCACAGCAAATCTATAAATATGGGACTCTAAGGGCTCTAAAACCCGCTGCTTGCTTTGTTTTGGTTAGAAACATTTTGATTTCCTGTGAGAAATGACAGACAAGGCAGTTAGTCTCTGGTTACAAAATACTATCTTCTTCCTCTACCCATTCCTCTGTCCCCTTGCAGAAGCAGATTTAAGATTTGGTTACTCATTTCTCCTCAATATGAAGCTACTTAGAATATCACTGTATAGCATACAGTCCAGTGTACATCACTTTCTTGTGCCTGCCACTTGAGGAACATATTCAAATCACCAATTTATTTATATTTGACAGAAATCTTTCCTTCCCTCATTTTTACATATGAAAACTTTTAAAAATACAAACATAAAATAATGAAGGCACATAGGAAAATTATCTACTGCATTTTAAATCTCCTGGAATGAATATTACCCTTTTGTCCCTCAGTTTGTGGGACAGCATCAGAGTTAATATTTGCAATCATTAAATGCTTTTCACTACTTTAGAAAAAAGTGCTTTGATTATATTTGATCTTATCCCTACAGTAGAGCATGATCTGTATCAACTTAGGTATGAAATGAGACAATTAAATCTTTGACATGAACACTAAACTTTCAAGAGGATGTTGTTCACCCCTTGAAATTTTAGCAGTTTGAACTATATTTGTGAAATACGGAAATGGCTACAACAATAAAACTGACAACCCCTTCAACCATCAGAAATTATTTTTATGGGGCCTTAGTGGTATGTCCAGGTAGAAGGAGTTACAATTTCAATATAAACTTGTGTACTTGAAGGCTGGAGACTGTCAATAAAGAGAATTTAACAGACTGCTTGGGAAATATATCACTCTTTCTAGCTGATTCCAGCTACCTGGCCCTTTAACAAAGAGGATCAAAATAAAACCTGTTTAAAATAATCTTCATTCTTTTCTGCCATAGTACAGGCTGCTGTTCTTGGGGAGTTCTTCATTACAACTATCCATTTCCTAAGCATTTTGTATTTCACCAGTATTCAGATGTTCCACAGTAAATCGGATGTCCCTCCATGTCTTTCAAGTGCTAATAAAACATATGTACAGACTACAATGTAGTTCTGCTAATGAAGACTCAGCAGTCCTCGATATCTTCTTCCTATTTCTCCATTTTATCATAATCCCATGGTGTTTCTTATGAGAAAACAGTTATTTTACTTCAGTTCAAGAGTGTTTGCACACAGTCCTAACTGTTGCTTTTCATATTCTGAATGTAACCTGTTCTGATGTATATATAAGTTTTATGGAACCAAAATGTCAGTGGCCTTTGGTCCAAGTAATAAAATTTGCTCTTACATAGAAACAAGCAGTACTGTTAAGGCTTTAAACATCATCGTAAACTATCATAAGTCACTCAGTACATCATCTTCAGGTACAAGATCTTTTGGTCCGTTCTTACCAGCATCCATCAATCAAAGTTTATAGGCTCACAAATTGCTTGGCCAACACTCAGTAGTAATATTTTAGCCTTATCTACACTGCAAATAAAATCCGTAGAGAAAATGTAAGGTGAATGTCTTGCGTTTGGTTTGGTTTGCTTTCTTAATTTATCAAGAAAATGGATATATATCCCTTTTGGTGAAAGTATTCACTTCTTGAATGTAGGTTCTTCTATTCATCCATATCTATAGCCAAGGCTACTCTGTTATATCTCCCTCTCACATGGAGATCACAACTGAATCTAGACAGATGACATATTTGTTCTGCTTCTTTTGCTTCATGAGTTTCGTGCATTTTAAACTTAGCAAATATTTTTCAAACAGCGCACTAGTATGGTATAGTGATTTATCTCAATGGCAAGAATCACAGAAAAGGCACATGAAAATTAACTTTCTGTCTTCCTTAGCCAGTATAGTCTCAAGCCTCACTACACAAGCAAGAAATTTCTGGGGAAAAAAAGAAAAAAAGAAAAAAGAAAAAATGAAAAGCCACAAAGCCACAGCTTGTCCTTTGTGAAAAGACACAAGGCTGAAAATAAAGTGAATTTCATGGCATTATAAGGCTTTAGATTCTGAATTTAAGAAACCACACACAAGGCTGAGGGCAATGCATCAGAAAACGTTACAACCGTGCTTATGTTCAAGGCTATTGGGTACTTCGGAAATGAAAATTATTACTGTAATTACGCGAATACTCTTCTGCCAAGCATACCATGCTGAAAATTGCCCCAAGGTTCTTGGCTTTTTTTGTTTGACTATTGTAATATACCATGTTCTGTAATAACTTGCAATGTAATTTTTATTTTGCTTCATTCATCGTGCACATTTGTTTTTTCTTTCTCAAAATATTCCTGCAAATGTGTATTCCTATGTATGTTAATAAAGAATGTACATCATCTGAGGACTGTCATATAATGCATACACCATCAATTACTTGCATATGCAGAGTGAGCAATGCCCTTTAATAAGCTGCTTTGAAATAAAATAACCTTTTAATTAGCTTATAAATGTGATCAACAACAGAGCACACACTCTTCAAGACACCAACCCAGCGCTCTCAACTTTGAGGGATAGCTAGGCAGCAAAAGTGGTACTTGAAACATAAAGTTCTTAGGAAAATCTTAAGAGGTTTTTGTTCTTAAAAAGTTAATATAGCTCAAAAGTCTCTCTGCCTCAGAATTCAAAAGTAATAATTTGTTCTATTAGGATGCATGTTAACATACTTTTAAATTACTGATTCCTGTGTTGTAACTAGATGCCCTGATCTTGCTCTTAGAATTATCTTGCTGTTTAGTGGTCCATTTTTACCTTGGATTCCCAAACTCACTTTTCATTCAATATTTAGGTCTGATAAATCAATACTAATAGGTACTGGTCTCCATGCTAAAACCAGAAAGTAGTAACACTGGGAGTCTCAGCAACTCATAACAGTAACGGAAACTCTGAGTTATGCAGGTATAAAAAGGATAAGGCAGTTCTATGGTGAATGTAATCTCTAACCTCTCCTAAAATAATCATATTTAAAAGTGTAAGTGTCAACATTGTGGTTTCTGGTGTTAATACATTGGAAATATTTATTTAAAACTGGAGGGAAGTAGTTGTGTGAAAAAGTACACGATTTTTGACTTGTGATTCATGAAAAAAGTTTTGAAAGAAAGGAAAGGGAAAATAATCTATTTTTTTTAAAATCTCCTCAGAAATTATATTCTAGAAAAAGTCAGAAGCTGGTCTTTGGAAAACTGTTTAGCACTTCCCAAATGTCTTTCATTTGTGCCCTGTGGTTCAGCATAAGTTAGAATGGTTCAGAATAGAGCTAAAGCAGCACAAAACTATGATTACCATTTTAATGTGCCTCCTGAACTCAGCCAGCAGGGAAAAAAAAAGTGCTTATACCTTAAAAGTGCTTAAGCACCTTCTTAACATTATGTGTGTGATTCATTAAAAAGACTGACAAGCTTAAAACTAAAAGGCATTATTAGGTCATCTAGTTTGGTCTCCTGACTAAATAATTACTTTGCTGGATAGTGACAATGAAAATACAGCTGCAAATTTCAAAATCTTTCCAGAGCACCAAAAAGTGCTTTTCTTTTCTGGATGGGATGTGTAGCGGAGTTAAGTTTTCAGGGCCTTCATGTATCTTGAGAAACTTTCTGTGAATGACAGCTGATCTTGCACAATTGCAAGTAAATTTATAGAGATGTCAGTTTTCAGATGTTTCAGATTTTTATTTAGCTAAATATTATAATAATTGGAGTTTTAGACTGAATGGTATGCTGCCTAGTCCACTGTCATTTAATTTTATATAGTTTTATAAAGAATACATACATCTAATACTTTGGCTTATTATGATAAATAATTTGCAACAAACATTATGTGGTCCAAATACTTTTTTAATACAATGGAACTGGGGTGAAAACAATTTATTTAGAAAAAGTCATACTTATAATATTGTATTTTGACCTTTTAATAAATATATTTGAAAATACTTTAAGCCTGATTTGTTCTTGTTTAATAAAATGTGTGACAAGTGAAATACTAAGCTAATAGACAGTGCAGCAATATTTTTTGTCTTGAAAAATATGTCTATGAAAAGAACAGGCAGCCAAAACAGTTCTCCATTTCTTGAGAGTATACAAAATGTACAAACCACATGTTTTACTATGGATCCCAGCGTGCAAATAAGGCTATTTATAATGTATTTCATAAATGCTAATTTCCTTTGTAAGTCCCTCAGACTGATTAAGCACTGACTTTGAAGTGACTTATTGTATGCTTAAGTTAATTACATCCACAAAGATTTGCAAAATCCAGGGAAGAGGTTTTTACCTTATATTAGTAAAGGCAGCAGAATCTAACCCATTGTTAACTTTACTAAGTAAAACTACATACATTGTGTCTTTGGTTTTATTTTACTGACAGGCAATGGGTAATATGATAAAAGTGTACTATTAGTATGTGAAGAAAATTACCCATTAATAGATAAGCCTGAAAATATCACAAAAAATATTCCTGTGATTTTGGGCCATTCTATCCATGTGTCAAGCTTATTCTATCACAGCAAATACAAATATGCACAAATTGTATGCCATAGAAGCAGTATTGACTCTTTGGTAGAATGTCTATTTTAAAAATCACTAGTGCTTTTTATTGTTTTTGAAGTCTGTAAATATCAACTTTGCAAACCATATCCTTAGCAAGGTCTCAGATCATAAAGATTACAAACACCTTTGCATTAGCTTTGAAAGGTCAACACATGTGTGTACCTTGTGTTAACAAAAGTGCCTGTCACTCGAACATTGTCCGTTCTTCTGAAAAGTATTCTACAAAGCAGGAATAGTAGCACTTTCAATTTTTTTTCCTCTCTTTTCTTTCCTGTTCTCTTTTGTTTTGTTTTTAACCTTCTTTTTGTATTTACCTCTGGTTTATCCATATTTTGGAAAACAAAAATTTTTTGATTTTTGGCTTGGCATCCAGTTGTAAAAACATTTAAATGTAAGGTTCACCACACAGATTAATTTCATTCCTGATCGTATAAACAAAGCTTATTGATAAAAAGGTAGCCAAGTATAAACTATTCCCATGCTACAAGACCAGACATTGACTGCGACATGGTTATTGTGCGTGTCTTGATTCAAACAGCAGGGAAGTTTGTGACTGATTGTCTCTGGACAATCTCTCCAGGAGCTATTGCTGCATTGGAAAAGATAGCACAGAATTTGGGAGATAGAAGGATAATCACCATAGCAAAATTACCTCAAAATCAAGTACAAAAAGTCACAAATAACTTCAAACTTGAAAAAAGGAAGTCTGTTTTTCTGGGTTAGAAACAGCAAAATAGATTGTTTCTGGTTTTCAGCTACTGGAAATGAAGCAGAATTAAGTGAGCTTTTTTGCCAAAAATGTGTATCTGCTCTTCTGCCATTGGCCATTGTGCATTCAGGCCACCTTCAAGCTCTATCCATATGGATTCTAAATTCTCATTCTAGAATGGCTAAAGGCAGTGTTTGAGAAGAGTTGTAGGCAGATAACCGCCAAAAAATTACACACCATCATCCAAATATTTTCCAGAACTTTCCAGGTATGAAAGACATGAAATATTTATTCTCAGAATATGTATTGCTCTGTCCCTTCTCACAAAACAGCTCAGCTGGAGCCTTCTTGTTTCTCCATGATACCGCCTGCAGGGGTGTCTGCTGTATGGCGGAAGCCCGTAGGGGAAATACATGATTAACCTTGGTAATGGTGTGAGTGCATCAGTCTGAAGTTTCAGAATGGCCTTGATACTGACCTCTTGGCTATTGTGAGCTAGAGCTTGTCTTTCTTCATCAGCCTGTTCGGCTTCTGAAACCTCCTTTCCCAAAATATTCTGCAGTATTGCACAGTCAGCAGCTACACCCAGCGGTGTCCCCACCCTGTGCTGTAGCCCTTGGACTTAACATCCAGGCACCTAGTCCACACTGCAAATGTGCCTCTTCTGAAAAACTGTCCTATCTTCTACACCTGTAAGTCTGCTGTTGGTGGTCTCACTATGAAACCTTCCTTTATGCAGAAGGGGTGAAAACAACTTTTGTTCTAAACTTTAACAATTTTTAAAAGCCTGATAATTATTCTGGCTCTCAACTTTTCGTATTCCACCTTATCTCATTTTAACTTTTTTTTTTGCCACATAAATTAATTCATACACTTGGGAAGTAAAAAACATTAAAAAAAAAATTGCTTTCACTCAATATCAATTTGATGTGGCATTTTCTTCCTTTTTAAACATGTTAATTTTAGGATAAAACCTTTAGGTAAAAAAAAAAAAGAAAAAAGAAAGAACAACTCTAATTGAGATTTTGATAGCAGACAGAAGAATACATGGTGCAGAATTCTTTGACTGTGTGAGCTCACTCTGTTCCTATCCAGCCCAAAGGTTTTCTGAACTAGTGACGCTGAACACATAAGCCTTCACCTCTTCTTTTTTCCAAGCTATCTATTCTTATAGGTTTCCTCAGAAGGTCTCTAGGTCTTTCTTTCTACCTGAGTAGAAGATGACAGAGATGTCTCATACTCCACCAGAATAAACAGGCTGCACTTACAGAATTGAGTCAGCACAACTTTCTCAGTGTTTTAATGCAGATTCGTACCTACACTTGCTAATAGCTTGGGTCGACAGATGAGCCCTGCGCTCCTTTGCAGAGGCATAGATCATACTATCCTGATACAAATGTCAAATAAATTACCAAGCCCTTAGTTCCTTGGCCATACTGTTCAGGGAAATAAATAAGGCTGTGACCTAAGCTATTGTTTATGAGTCAGGTCTTCATCATGCAGTAGATATTATTGTACATGAGAAATAAAAGCACAAGCAAAAAGATCCCAAAGTTTTGCTGTGTGGTTGCACTTACCACATGGTACATTAAAATATAATGAAAATATATTATCTTGCAAGATATAAAGTAATGTCAAATAGAGGAAAATGCAAGCAGGCTCCTGACTGAATAAATCAGGGAGAACATGCAAGGCAATAAATTCCAGTCAGTTTCCTCGCTGCGTGGGCAAAAGGGGATTAAACAAGGCAGTGGCTTAAATTTATAGTAGCTCTTATTTATGAGTCAGGCCTCAATCATGTATCAGAGACACCAGGCCTATAATAATGGCACAAGCAAAACAGAAGCGATTCTCAGAGGGCAGATGCCTTCAGGACATGGAAGTGTGCTCCTGTGCAATGTAGAAATAGAAAATGAAGGCAGAGAGGAAGGAGATCTGAACAACACCCGCACCATATTTCCCTGCAGTAACCCTAAGATTTTCCTCTTCTGTTGCCTGGCTCCCTTACCTCCACTGTTGCCAGTACCTCCTCTTCCCCACTGTCACACTTCTATTTTCTTCATACAATGTGAATCAGGAAAATAACAGAAGGGCTTTCTGCCGAGTCCGGCATGTATGAAGAGCTGGAGTCGCTCCTTTTGTCAGCTGTCTCTTTCTCCCAGCTCTCTTTCTCCCATCCTCTGCATATTTGTGACAATCTTATGTAATTGGGCAAAGTATCTGAAAAAAAAAATGCCTGTCATTTGCTTGTAAAACACAGGGATACACATGTAAAGCAGCAATGTCTCACAAAAGAGCTGGGATGATAGTAGCTACCAAATTAAACATGAGCTTGCTTTGTGATCTGAGCTAAAAAATCCACTACAATTTTTGGCGGTGTATGCAGAGTCATCATATCGGATTGGCAACAAACGACTTTCTGCAAGCCACCAAGTGAGCTCCAGCCACTTCGGTACAAGGGAGATGTCAAAACAAACTGGTGGGAATTCGAAGCGGAACACTCCTTTTCCCTTTCCTCCCTTCACGCCTACCCGCCTCCGAACATCTGACGAGGCTGGAAGAACTGCTACATCCGGAGCCTTTTAAATATAGAACTTGTGAATGGTTTGTACTGATTCATATATGCATCACTGACACGGTGCTGGCAGTAGCACAGCGATGAGTGCAGCATAAAATCTATGTGAAACAGAAGAGGATATAACTTTTTGTTTATGTCAGTCAGACTTTGGTTCAACAGATACTGGTTGGTAAGACCAAATTTTTATATGGGACATACAGCTGTGCTATATTAGGAGTGTATTGACAAAGGAGGGGTATTGACAAAGGAAGAAGCAGTCTGTCAAGAGTGACGTGCTGTTGGTGGCTACCAATTTGGCACAAATTTGTTCATTAAATGTTTCTTGAGTGCAGACTGGAAAGTCCAGTCAGACAAGAGACAGGTCTTGGAGTAGCTTATAGTCTGATGGTCCTGCTGACTTGGCATGTAAGAGAGGCCAGATCAAGTTCCCCTGTCTCATGGTTCACACTGGAGCCTCATGTTCAATTTTCCACATTACAGGGGAGTGCTGTGACCACCTGTTTGCTTCCTGTTAGAGGTCTGCTCTGCAAAAATAAGCGCAAGATGGAGTGTCTAACCAAACAATTTTTGATTATTTACTGGGATGTACAAGACCCAGGTTTGAACTCTTGGGGCAGTAAATGATAATTTATGTAAACATTTGTAGTCCCCCTTGAAAGAGAGCCATCCCAAAACAGCAAAGTGGCTGAGGTATGCATAAGATGGTAAGCAAGAGAAACAGAAGTGAAGTGAGGTGAAGTGAGTCTAGCTTCTCCAATAACACACATGGGAGATCGAACCCTTAATTTCCTGTATTTATCTTCCTTCTTATTAAAGCTTCAAAAGATCTTAATTTTCCTCATAAATGGAAAGGAAACCTTACAAAATCTCAATATTCTTGCATAAAGAAAAAAACTGTGGAAACCTGCTACTAGTCTGGTTGATAGAAGTATCAGAATTATCAACAAGTATTTAACAAAAAAGAGAAATTATGCAAATATGGTGTAACAACAGCAATTATCAAGAAAAGCGTGTACCACTTGGGCTACTGAGGTACTGAAATCTAGTTGCAATTAAGCTGTGCAGGCTGGACAGAGTGGTGGTGGGCAAAATGAGAATAGGGAGGATGGCAGGGAGGATGGAGGATGGCAGGGAGGATGAAGGATGGGCAAAAAACTTCGCGATTGTCTTAATTGCCTTTGTTTAATAGCTCACATCTCTAGCAATGTATAAGCATTCTTTCTTAATTTCTCCAGCTGAAATATTTTGAACATAATCTCAGAAGAAAGCAGGCTTTAAACTGAAAGCAGAAAGAAGTAAATATTTTACATTCTGTAGCATTCCATAGAGATAGAAATGCATCATGGCCAGGTTTTTCTCAGATTATGTGCTATTTTCTAGTGCTGTTATATGTTTTACAAGACACAATATTGATTTAATGCAGTAGTTGGTTTTCTTGTTGTGCCTTCCAGGCACTATTCATTAAAAAAAAAACCAAAACAAAACAACATAACAAACCCTTCACACTTCGCAAAAAAAAATACTATGTACTGTACTTCCCTGCCTGTAGCATTCAAAACTGGCTTTTTACACCACTAACACAAGGGAGGTGCAAGCTGAGACAAATAGTACTCCAAAATCTGACAAATACCCATCTCAAGTCGGTTTGGTTTATAGTTATTCCATTAGTTGTTTGGGATTTACTATTAAGAGCTGAAAACCTGAGAAACTAGTTGTACTTGTGGAAACTATGTTCCCCTGGATACTTATCATCATGTGATCCGTTTTTCTGTTCATTCCTAATGGTTTGGGGATCATGTTCTTCATGAGTATTCCTCTGATGTGGATCTTCTGAAATCCAATTTCCCATTTTATCATCTGTGAGGCAACTGTGTTGTCTTCAAGTTGGTTGTTTTGTGTGCCCTTCTGAACTAAGATCTCCTCCACCGCCTTCTCAAATAGCTCACAGCTTAAAGGAGAAAAATTAAATACATTTTTCTTACTCTTTAACTGTATTTATTTTAAGTTGTCTGCTACCCTGCCTACAGCACTGCTAGTGTTCCCAGAGCTCATGATCCTATTTACTTTCCATCCACTGCTTACTACAGAAGGTTTTGTTCCTGTCTGTCACTGTGGGAAAAAATGGTTACAGCTTTCTGGGTCTTATCATAGCAGTTGCTAGTAGACAGGAAATATAAACAGGCTCAGGAGGTCTAGGTCTGAGAGTGGAGGAAGGTGATTCCTGAAGTAATTTTAAGGTTCAGGATCAAACACTAGGATGAGACTTTGCCAGGACCCATCAAAACTGCTGTGAGATATTGGAAAAAAAAGTCTGTTTACACCTCTTTGCTTTAAAGAAATCCATCTTGTCCCTTTGTCGTTATGGACTGCTGAGCATTAAAATGACAAAAGCAACCGGAATGGGAAATTCTCAAGTTGTGATTAAGAGATGAACCTTTACTGCCACTCTGCAATTTGCAGACTAATTTGGGAATTTTTCATGGTTAGGTTTTCTGTTGTTGTTTGGTTGGGTGTTTTTTTAATCCTGGAAGAGGAATAAGGGTCTTTGCAGAGAAAAAAAACAGAGAAAAGAGAAAAATTGTGGTAAAGTAAGCTCTTTAATTAAAAAGATTTCTATTAAGCAGAATCTACATGATGCCAAGCACGTGAGACACCCACTGTAACCTTTTGGACAGTTTGTAATACATTAATTTTACTGTGTTTGGTCTTAGAAATTCAATGAAGATACTAGAATGAACTTCTGAAGTGTCCAAGAAAACCCAGGAGCAGTCTTTCCTGAGGAAAATGGGGTAACTAAGGAGACGTTCTGAAGTCTGTGGGCAATCTTTGTAAGCTTCATCTGTCACAAAAGTTGCATATCTGATATCGTGTTCTGTCACTTTGTATTTCATTTGTTTACAAACTGGATTTCTTCTCTCCTCAGCCCCCCTCAAAGATATGTCCAGGGAATATCCTTCCAAGTGCTCTATCAAACAGTTGACCTTGAAAATGGAATAACTTGCAAATGAGCAGAGAACAAGGTAAAACAATAAAGCAGTTTTTAAATATTTTTGTTTCCTCTTTTCTTACTCATTCAATCCTGGTGGCGATACCGTGACTGAACAACAGAAATGGCAGGTTTCTACATTTGCAAGAACAGAACAGATCAATGCAATGAGTTTCATAAGGGTTTTTTTCTAATAAAAAAAGAGAACTGTATACCTAATGAAAAAAGAAGTGTTTACCTTCTAACTTTTCTTTAATTCTTTTTACTAAATGGAGACAGGAAGTTACTTCGAGGAAAAGACTTTTCTGTGTTTGTGCTGCATAGGGACAGCAGCAGTTCACAAATGAGGCATTGACAATACTTTAATACATACAAATAATAACCCTTACCGCATGGTTTAAAGATCACATACTCATGATATACTACCAAAAATATCTTTTGCCCAACTTATGTAGTAAAGTCTCTTTTCTGTCTTTCACCATTAAAGAAATTATAGCAGGAATCACATATGATTTGCAAACTAAATTAGTACCTTCATCTTTCATATGGTAATTTCACATCTTCTAGCTTTATTTGGAAGTTCAAATGGCGAGTGGCTGCAATTGACTCACATTCCCCACACCTGTATGAGGGCAACATCAGCCAAAAGCACTTCCCTCTCCAGTGACTGTTGGCTCTATGGGTTAATCAAGTAGCTAGGCAACAGGAAGGATGGGAGCTTAGGACCCAAGACGGAAGTTTTCGGCAAAGGCTGCCTGGCTTCATGAGGGGAGTCTACATGTTTCCTTACAGAACCAACTCCCTGCATGATAACACAGCGTAGTAAATCTTGATTGCAAGTGTTGTTTGAATGGGGTCAAGGTTTGCTGGGGGTAGTATACCCACATCTAAAATTAACTCATCAGTCTTTCCCAACTGTCCCACATTCTCATTCTACTAGACACATTTTGACAGTCCATGCCCAGTGTTAACTAATTTTATGCAAAGCAGTAAATTTGGAGAAATATATTCCATTGCACAAGAATGCTAATTATGTAGAATTAAACAGACAATTCTATAGTTGCAGTGGTAATCTGAGCCAATGCAACTTTTTGCCCTGCTTATATTAGATCATTTTTGTTTCAGAGGATGAAGGCAGTTTTTTAAAAGAATAGCTACCTTTTCTATACACTTTCTGTATTAGCCAGTGAAGAAGTATGCAGAAGCTGGTCTAAATTTGCTTTGTTTATATGCAGCATGTACATATTTACATGTGCTTCATGTATTTCTTCATTTAAATTTCTCTCTTTTCCCCACACGAACTCCTTTTATCATAGTGTGTCCTAAGTGAAAGGCAAATTCAATTAATCATCAACCAGATTATATTTCTGTGGCATCTGTCTCCCTGCTATCTAAGCGTTATTTAAGTTTGTGTTGAATTTTGTGTTCAAATTTGCCCATTCTTGCTAGAAAAAGGCAAGAGGCGATTTCAGGAGCAATTTACAAGGAGCTTTTTTCCTCCTCTGTATGTGAGCAGCAATTCCTCTGATTCACAGGTTGACAGGAGCACATCACTCTGGTGCTCAGATCAGTGCATGAGCTGCCCATTGAATAGCAGATCAAGTTTAAAGTCCTAAGGGCAAATTCTGCTGTCAGTTACACAGGTGAACATGTAACTATAAGAGCAGAATTTGGCCCCTAGTCTTGATCTTCAGGTCTCTCAGCGGGAAATTTGATTACTGTGTTTAGGACGAAGTGTAAGAATGCTTTGTAAAGAGCTTGATACACACATACTGAGACACAAGTCTCTTTTTCTGGTTATCTTTTGATAGCATTTGGGAAGTTCTTGAATTACAGCAGATCTTAGGCTGCATGCTGTACTATTGTATTCATTTAAAGAAGAAACATTTTCCTCGAGCCCTGATATGCAGGACAGTAGATGCAGCATTGGTAACAGCTTCACTGCCAGAGTTTTATGAAAGCATTAGCTAGCAAAATTGAAGTAACATATAAACACCCAGCCTCTAAGGAAACTTATAGTTATTTTTTCCCTTCCCTTTTTCTTATCCTTTCACCAGACCTCCAGAACAGTGTCCTGGGTTTCTTTAGCACTTGAAACAGTCCGGATTTCAGAATTGCTTCATAACACCTGCCTGTAGGCACTTCTGACAGAAGCTGGAAAATGCCACAAATCTGGACGCTATTTTGTGTAATTTAAAATTTCCCTAAATGCGTTATTCCCAAGGTTCAGTTTAGCCTTATCTAAATGCCTGAGTGATCATTAGGTGCTTTCACCAAGGAGCTGATTTTGCCTATAGGAGCAGCTGTCTGACCTACCAATTGCGCTGGAAGACAAGCCACAAGCAGAATGCGCTCAGGGGCTGCTACAGTTCCAGTAATGCTCTGTTGCAGCGCTTCTTTTCTATATTTTTCCTTTTCCTTTTTTTTCTTTTTTTTTCCCCTCTTTTTTTCTTTTTTTCCCCCTCTGACAGTGTGAAAGACAGGCTTTACTTCAGGTTTTTCCCAAGGGCTTCCTGAAAATAAGCCAACACATTCTGAATTCGGTGTCTCACACTGTGGTCATGAGGAAGTGGGGGCTCCCAGATGTTACAGAGGTGGTTTCCTTAGAGCGTGAAGACTGGCACTGGATCCAGGTTCTACTACAGAGGATCCTTAAACTCCACGCACTTTTTGTTTCCTTGCCCCACCTTTTCACAGCTTCGGTCAAACTATCGATCAGAACAGTGTCCACCAGATGGCAGCATGCCATATCGAAAATCAGTCACTTAAATCACTATTTAGGCATCCTTTTTTTTTTTTTTTTTTTTAATTTCTTTATCTTCTTGAAGACACACCATTAAATCTAATGAGAACTCATGACCTCAGAAATTCAGGTGATGCTCATCAGGCACATCATCTGCTGCCAGTCCCCAGAGGAGACAGTGGGTAGGAGGATGGCATCTTCATGTGATGCCAACACTTCTCAGCCCACTTTTGGGATGGCAGAGAGAATTAGAGGCACAATGGGACAACTGTCCTTCCTCAAAGGCTTCAAGGGATGTGTCTGCTATCTGGGGTTACTACCTGGCATGTGCTTGGACATCACTGCTACGAGGACTGCATGAGATCTTGACAGAGCAGAAGTGCTCCCAAGGTCTCTGTCCTGGGTTCAGCAGTAGCAGTCATTTTTCTCCTTCCTAGTAGCTGGTGCAGTGCTGTGGTTTTGACTTTCAGCC
>WYDI02041412.1:0-11185 GCA_009867235.2 Psittacus erithacus
AGTGTAAACATTCTAAGCAGTAGCTACAAACATCGGTATTATCAGTACTGTTCCCAGACTGAAAGTCATAAACACAGTGCTGCACCAGTCACTAAGAAGGATAAAAATGACTGCTACTGCTGAACCCATGACAGTATTGCAAAGGCAAACTTTAAAAATACGCTAAAAATATCTGCAGGGAAAAAGAAACTAGTCCCTTTAGTTTGGCAATGGTATGAAATATGTGAAAGGATCAGAGCAGACCAAGCACTCAGTTTACAAAGTAAAATAATTTTGCAACTATCATTTGGTTTACAGTGTTTTGCTAACTGGAAATTCTGGCATTTGCCTATAAAATTATAATAAGTGTTGATACAAACACTGTTACATTTATGTTTATTTTCACAAATTAAAAAGCATTTTTGCTATTTACCATACAGATTGAAAAACAGATTTTTCAGACTTAGAGATCTTGAGGCCTTTTTAATTTTGTTTTGTTTGTTTTTATTTTGGTTTTTTTGTTGTTTGTTTTTGTTGTTTTTGTGTGTGTTTTGTTGTGTTGATTTTGTTGCATTTGGGTTTTTTTAAGTAACATAACAGCTGTAACAAAAAGCATCTTTTCTATAGATAATTCAGGGCAGAAATCTGACACTTCTTATATTACATCATGGAAGCATCTTACGTCTTTCAAGCTATATGATTATATTCTTGTTGACCATTTTTAAGAGGGAATGTTTGCTTTTTTAACCTTTGAATTTTCATAACCATATTACGATCTGCAATATTGGTACTTCATCTATTAAATTATGTGAAATATTTTATAGGAATTAAAACAAAAAAAAAAAAAAAAGGCTGCGATGCCTGTTTGTATTCTACAAGTGGAGTCTACATTTTGTTCTCCAAATAAAGTTAAAGAAAATCCTGGGAGAAGCAGTGGTAAGAAATCCATGATCTTCACTGAAATTACAGTTTCATGTAAGTAAGGAATCTTAAACAGCTCTCAGTGTTTTAAGTTTAGAGATGAAGCTGTACAGGTAGATCCTGTTCCATAAATCTTTACACAGCTTTAGCAGTACATGTACTCTTAGCCTAATTAAACACAAAGAGCACGAGGCTTAAGAAATATATTAATAAATTAAAGATTAGAGGTACATTTTTTAAACATTTCAGAGATCTTTAAATATGAAAAATGTTTTAGAAACATTTGCTATAGACAAGATATTTTTCTTTCCTCTTCTATGTACATTTTCCTCCATGAAAGTGCACCAAAAAAAAAGAAAAAGTTCTTACCAGTATCAAAGAGCAGAAGCTGATTTCATTAACCTGCAGACAGAAATGGCTATGAATTTTCCAAGATTTTTAAAAACGAAATAGGGATCAATCTAAATCAAAACTTTCACAGAAATTTAGTCAGGGGTGTTTTCTTTTACTGAAAGTTTAATTGATAGAAGAGCTCAGGGGGAGTGGGATGGGAAGACAAAAATGCAGATGGAAGACTTTTAAATCAAGTCAGTGTGGGGTATAATAGATTCTTGAAGCATTCTGTAGATATGCATCACTAATTCAATGTGTATCAGAATGTATCTAATTCAATATATAATATTATCAGAATGGTCAGCTTCATCATTAGGTAATACAGAAATGTAGAAACATGAAATACTGGAGGTGACATTAGAATATCATCCACTTTAGTCTTCTGCTTCCAGACATGATGTACATACGTATGTGATATATGACAAAAGTTTACGCAGCCTCTTAGTAAATGATGAAAAACTTTCCCCAACTTCTTCAGGCAAGTCATTCTAATAATTCACTGTTCTTCTTACTGGGAGGATTTTCTCAAATGAAATCAATATTCATGACTTTTGTGGAGGAGGTGTCCAAAGTCATGTTAGGCAGACCATGAAGCAACTTGATTAAGTGAAATATGCCTTTGTCCAAAGCATGGGAATTGGACTATCTGATCTTTGATGTTCCTTTCCGATGCAGGAAATCATTCTATGACTCTATTACACTATGACTTACTATTTGAAATAATTAGAAGTTAACCTTCCACTCACAGGAAAGTCAGAAAACTTTATAGGGAAACAAAAATCACAGTGCAAGATAAGTAGGAAATACTGAGAACAAACAAGTGATGAAATGCTCAAAGATCTCTTTTGCTAATGCTCCAGGTTTTACTGTATACTAGATATAGTTCTACAGTGAGGAAAAAAACCTTTTTTAATGGCGGTGTTTAGATAGTATACAGAAAGCAAGTACTACTGATTTGATCTGGGAATATTTAGTGATTGACTACAACGATGATTTTTTTAAATGAGACAATATATACTTCATAAGTTCATCCTGATACTACTGAGATTTAACATTTATATGGTCCTTTGTAAATATATTAAAGTAAGGGAAATTTAAGTAAGACATGGCTTTATACTCCTTTTCTGTATATGTGGGAGTTTTGCTACATGCATTTAGAATATGTGAATTCCTAATGTGCAACTCAAGTTGCTATATAATTTTCTTAGAAAAATGTAGTTTCAACAGTCTTTTGACATTGGTGTCAGAAAGCATGACAGCAGAGTAATATCCTTGTATTCCTCAATTAAGATAAACTGAAAGCTGTAATTGAGATAGCAGATTTTTACTACTTTGCTAACTTGATTATTTAATTAGGATAGAAAGGCATACAATTTTTGAAACAGATTTTTAATTTTTAATCTTTTTTAAGTTATTTTAGTTGGTTAGGTTGCTGAACAGTAAAACTGGCAACCATATAGAGAGCTTTAAATTTCAGCTTTTATAAGACTGTCCTTAAACACCCTGATTGAGACATCTGTAACTTGGACAGTGTTTGCAGTCTTAATTTGTTCTCATGTGAAATATTTTAAAGACATAGAAAAATATTCTCAGAAATTGGTCAGTAAAGGGGAAAATAAACATAATTTCTTGCAATTTTTTCCTCTTGATTTTTTTGTTTGTGTACCCCAAATGGACACTTTCTAAGGTTTAAATAATATATTTCCCATAGGTTTTAAAAAACCCTCATGCTGAAACTCACAGATTTCGGTTTAGAAATTATTATTCTAAACATCATCTCTAGTTAAAACCTAGCTTCATAAGTCAGTAAAATGCATTTTGACTGCGCATTATAAAATTATGCTAACACATCCTAAATGCAAAGTTTTGATGTACAAATTTTCCTTGCCCTTGGGATACAAATGACAAGTTTAAAAATTAGGACTTGAAAGCTGTTCAGTTAAGATCATCATTATAAGCTCTTATCTAATTTGAGGTTGACATTCCAAAAAGAGTATCTCTTCAATATTGTGTATCAGGACTTACACAGCAAGACACTTTAAAACAAATAATTCAAAAAAGCACCTGTGTTTCAGGTGAGCACTCTAACAACACTGTATACATAAAACGAGGCATAAACCCACTTATAACACTGAATTATTTTCTTTCAAACTGTGGTTTTAGAAAGCTAGGAGCATGAAAAACTTCTTAGTATACAATGAATTTTAAACAGCACTCTCCTAACCCTCAGTAGGTATTCAAGCTGGGAAAGAGATAGGTTTCACAGAATATTGGGCTCAGTGGAGAAACTGTAATTCTAGCTGTTGCTTGGGTACACGAATTGCTGAACAACCCAACTGTGATAATCACCCTGCCCCAAATTATATGATATGATGCTACACTTTTTCCATTCTCTTCCTTCTAAATTTGGGTTAGTAAATTGAGGATGACTAAACTCTGTCACTTTAGGATCATCGTGTTTGGGGGAAAGGTACTATCCTTGTTATGTAATAAACAACAAAGGGGTTATAAACCAAAACTTAGCTAGTCACTTAATTGCTTTCTCATCATCCTGTCTGGGTCATTGAGAATAGCTGCTCACTTGCTTCAGCTTCAAGTACTAGCTCTTTCCAAGGACTAGGGCAGGGACAGGAAAGTACAATGGTAAAACCTGTGTCCTTTGCATACAGGTGCTCATGAACATTTCAGGTTTTTTGTTGATCACCTATACCTATGTCTGAGAACCTCACAGAATCTTTCCTGCCTCCAGGGTATTTTATGTACTATGAAATACAGTGAAATACAATGAAATACTATCAGGGAAGGATTTTGTTATCACTTTAACATGAATGCTGGTGGCACTGCAAGTGATATTTGCAGAACAAGACGAATGCTCTTGCCTTATTAAATTCAATCTGCTAGGTGAATTTTCTGTCACAAGAAGTGTTAGAATGGACTGCTGAAACCTGTGGTTATAGTCAGAAAAGTGACTGTCAGTGTGGAGCTTGTTATTTAACATATTGGTTATTCTTTGTAAATCATGACTACCTTCTTGCCTAAAGAAGGCTTTAACAATAACTAACATTAGAGTACTAATTCAGCTATGGACAATGTTGGATTTTACACTATTTCATGTAGATGCTATTTTTGTTAATATACTTGATTCTGATTCAAGAATCCTTATTATGCATGACGAAAGTCCAGGAAAAAGGAGACAGAATAGACAAATTTTTCAATCTCAGATTGAATTCATAAGTCTGACAAGAAAGAAAACAAACAAAAAACACCCCAAGGCCTGATCACTTTGATACTGAGCTAATTTCAATAAAAAAGGCTGAATGAGAGTCAACAAAGAATGCTGCATTCTCACACATTGCAAAAAGTCACTATCTAGAACATAGTTTTCTTTCAAGGTCAAAATACGGTTAAGAATGTTTTATCTAAATTCCCCAATGTTACACCTACATTGCTAGAAATGAACCAGTTTCTTGCTTTCCTAAAATTCACTGTATTCTCCCTCTCACCATGCTTCCCAACAAGGAAAAGAAAAGGTGGTGTCACCTGTCCTAGCCAGTAAGAACAGTATTTGGCCCATAATAACCTCCAAAGTATGCTCAGATAGCGTCTGTAGAAGAGATCATTAGCAAGATACAAACCAGCACCAGAGCTTAGAATGGGAGCAGCAAGGTAGGGATCTATATCTGCAGCTTTAAAAAATGTTAAATTAATTTAAACTGAAGAATTTTGTCTGCATATTAGATCTTAGTGATGTTAAAAGATCAAAATCATCTGAAAACTTTATTTGCAATTGAAGCAAACCCTCTTGCTCGATAAAGAAGTTCACCAGATACCTGTACTATTTGGGGATCAATGTCAATCAGTGAAAGGAATTAGGAACCAAGTAACGAAAAAGGCTTTCTGGAAGAATACTAAGCATATTCTCACAAAAAATTAAGATAATAAACTGAAAAAAAGTTTTCATTCTATGGATGAACTTTTAGATCCAATGAATATATTAGAAATAGCATTTTACTAGTTCAGAAGTGCAAAATACTGTCTTTATGATATACAGCAGGAAATTACATTGTATGTCCAGTATTTGTACATGCAGTTAAGAGTCTGGCTGGTAAATGAAGATGTTTTATCTCAAAAGCATTGAGAAGTTTACTTTTTCTACCAGCCTTCTGCTCTCATTCATGCACAGCTGATTTGGTCAAAGATAAACTTCTGACAACTGGAGTACGCTGCAGGGACTAAAGAGAGACTAAGACAAAAAAAAAAGTTAGATAAGTAAAAATCACACTGACCTTTGAAAGGTTATAAGAGAAATTAAGCAGTTTAGTATTTAATTCAAATTAAGCTTATAATGGGTGGAGGGCATAAACTTAGGTCATGACTTTGTCAGAAGCCCCAAGATACACTACTTAATTTTGTACAGCCTAGTCCTTACCTAAAAAGTGCACCTGTAACTTCCTAAACATCCTTTTTTTTTTTCACTTATGGCTAAGAGCTGAAATAGTACTTCAAAAACTAGCATGGCCTCCTTAATACAACAATTATCTTCTTTTTGATTGCAGTAATATTTGTACGACTGGTGAGGTAATAGCTTAATCTAAGAAGAAGTTAAAGTAATTTTCACTTTAATAATTTTGGGGTTTTTTGGCTGTTAGAATTGTATCAAATGGCTTTTGTGTAAAAAGCAATTGAGTCCTGGTAGCGGTCACTGCTGCAAAGCACAAATCAAAAGTTAAGTCTCTGAAGTATATATTAAAATAATCGTGCATGGTATTTGTTCTCAAAAGGTATTAGTATTCTAAGCAATAAACAAGAGTAGTTTATCAATGCTTAATTACATTTATCTGCCTTTAAATACAAGAAATAAATTATAGCAAAGTAGTATCTGAAATTCACATGGTAAAACATTGTTACAAATCATTTATGAAGTGTCTTAAAAGCTTCTTGTGGGATGAAGTGACATTATATATCCATTGTTTTTCACTGAGATCAGTTAAGGTTCAAGCACTGTCAACAAAACAACATTCACAGCAGCTTACCTATCCTTCATATAATAGCAGACATCATCAATCATTTCCACTTCAAGAAAAGTTCAGATCTGTCTACATGAGCTCTATTCAAATGACCATCACTGTCGTATTTGAGTGCCTTCTAAAAAGGAACTTCAATTTAAGATGTGGCTGAACAAGTGACTAAGTAAATTTATCCCTACTCTCCAAAATGTTATTGAGATGCATTTTTCCTTTTTTTTTAATTATTTTTTTTTAATTTGGTGTGCATTTTTGTTTTGAACTTCTTTTGCTGTTGCTGTATTCTGGGCAGAATAAATATGCAAATATTTTAGATTATTTTCTAACATTCTTGACATCTGGGACTTGTCCTGTTTTCACTAAAATGTTAGGTGATGGTTTTCAATTTTAAATACAACTGTTGAAGGAAATCAGGGCCACTAATCAATGCACACTTTAAAGTAACTTTGCCCTCATACATAAAATACAAAGACTTGCAATAGCTCAACAAGGAAATCCTTAAGAATCAGATACCCAGTCATTCAACAACAAAAGGATAAATAGATTTTACAGTGAACGCTTGTGGAAGAAGGTAATTTTGATATCCCATACTGTCCAAAAGCAAAGAACTTCTGAAGCTGTCTTTGATTAACAGTATTCCTCAAAAAGTACTGCACATAAGTCATTAACAGATTCCAAGGTTTGTTGTACCAGTAGAATCAATCACTGCTGTCCCCTTTCTTGGATTAAAACTTCCTCATTGCTTGTCTTCCATTCGTTGATCTCAGCCTCCAGTGAAGATTAGTAGCTGATAGTAATATCCTGGCTACAGAACAACCTCATGCCTACTGGTTGCTTGTGAAGAAAGTATGTTGCAGCAGAAACTGAAGAGTCTTTACTGTAAGAAGAAATTACATGGGAAAGAAAGCAACTCATCCTTACTGCCATTACAATTAAAAAAAAAAAAAAATAAATCAGAAGAGATATTCATTCATTCCCTTAATTAAACAGTACCCTTACCACTTCTATGAAGTAATTTGTTCATGATAATGACTACTGTTGACTGCTTAAGAAATACTAATGTCCTATTCCTGTTGGTCATATAAATGGAATAATTATCATAGAATCATAGAATGGTTAAGGTTAGAAAGGACTTTAAGATCATCCAGTTCCAACCTTCCTGCCATGGACAGGGGCACCTCACCCTAGACCATGTCACCCAAGGCTCTGTCCAGCCTGGCCTTGAACACTGTCAGGAATGGATCATTTACCACTTCTTTGGACAACCTGTTCCAGTGCCTCTGCACCCTCACAGTGAAGATCTTCTTCCTTATATCCAACCTGAATGTGTTCCGGTCTCTCTGAATGGCATTCCTTCCCTCCAGTGTATCAACCAAACCACACAGCTTGGCATCATTGGCAAACTTGCTGAGGGCACACTCAATCTCACTGTCCATGTTGCCAACAAAGATGCTGAACAGGATTGGTCCCAACACTGACCCATGAGGAACACCACTCGTTACCAGTCTCCAATTGGACATTGAGCCGTTAACCGCAACTCTCTGCATGCAGCCATCCAGCCAGGTCTTTATCCACCAGTAGTACATTCATCAAATTGATGTCTCTCCAGTTTACAGACAAGAGACAGGTCATGTGGGACAGTGTGAAATGCTTTGCACGAGTCCAGGTAGATAACAACCTCTTTGCCCCTATCCATCAGTTCTATAGCCCCATCGTAGAAGGCCACCAAACAGTTCAGGCAGGATTTCCCCTTAGCGAAGCCATGCTGGCTGTCACCAAGCACCTTGTTGTTTTTCATGTGCATGAGCATGGTTTCCAGGAGAATCTGCTCCATGATCCTGCCAGGCACAGAGGTGAGACTGACTGGTCTGTAGTTCCCTGGGTCTTGCATTTTTCCTTTCTTGAAATCCCATGTCACCAATTCTGTACTTTCTCTGATACATACAAAATCTCCCTTAGGAGTCATATAGCACATGAAGAAAGGAAGAAAACCAGATAGCTTAACAATTACTTTCTGTTTGTTTATCTGAAAAAAAAGTTGGATATTCACTAGTTTAGAGGATCTAGACAGTTAAGTGATCTTCAAAGCACTGTAATTAACTACACGCTATTCTAAAAAATGCCTTGACTGCTTCTGTTGGTAAAAAGTCAGATATGTCACAGATTTCTTCTAGCCATAAGGAATACATTTCTCAATAGCATGTTTTTTGTGGCTTTTATCACTTTAATGTCCTTTTGCCTTGGAAAACTTAAGACTTCTCACAGAATTATATTTGGTGACTGTTTCCAGAAAAATTAACTTAGATTTGTACAATCTTCAAGAACCAAGTGGATAGTTTTTACCGGTCTAAGGTACTGATTTTAGATCAGTGCAGAAGTATTCGGAGTTATTGATAGCTGTTAATAGCATTTCAATTCTAGGTCAAAGTTGTACTGCTCAGAATTCAATAACTGTATTGTTTGAAAATAACTTTCTGAACCAGGCTTAGTTGTGGACTAGGCTGAGATTGAATTCTGGTCAGCTGTGTCTGATTTGGTCTTTAATTTTCCTCATCATCTCAAATTCCCTTTTCCCCTTGATCTATTACAACCTATCAAAGGATCCTAGCAGTTCAGGAGTCTTGTGACAGTCAGTATTTGCACAAATAACACTATGCTATGCTATGCTGTACTGTACTGTACTATACTACACTATACCATATCATACCACATCACACTATGCTACATGTTTATTTCTTTGATTTACATATCCAACACTCTTACCCATGCAAGTTGGTAAGATTTGGGGTACTTTTCTTGTGAAAAGAAACATCTGTAAAAAATCCATTAAAAAAGTGTCTACTTATTGCTCATCCAATGTGTTTCATTGAAACAAAGATGAAGACTGTGATGTATTGGATTTGTATGTACCCCACAGTGGAGGAGGGAGATGCCCAAAGGAAGCTGTGACCCCTTGGGAAGCCCACATTGTAGCAGGCTTCTGGCAGGACCTGTGGCCCCATGGAAAGAGGAGCCCATGCCAGAGCAGGTTTACTGGTAGTGCTGATGATGATGCAGGAGACCCACAGGGGACTAGGGCCAGCCCACCACACCAGGCCACACCCAGGTAAAGATGACTTTGTCATTTTGTAACCTAACTAGTATTGCATATATTGCATAGAGGGGGACCAACTTACCATGTATAGGCAAGAAAATAGAAATACAGGAAATACAGCCCAATTCTTAGAGCTCAAAACTGATATTTATCAGATATATGGAAAATGAGTTACAAACTTTCTCAAGGCAACAGAATGGAGGAAAAATTAGGTTGTTCTGTGACAAAATATCTCAGACCATGCTTCCCAAAAGATAGCTTATTTTAGAAAAAATTTTGAAGTTCCTGGGTTTCATTGCTTTTATTAGCAGAACTATCAGTTCAGAAGGCAGCCTCGTCCAAGACTGACTGTAACAATATTAGCATCTTCCAGTGACTACAGCAAGCTTTGGAACAAATCCAGAGTTTATGATATATGTTAATAATGTGCAGAGACCAATTTCCCTTTTAGTGCTGACATCTTATTAGCTGCTTATTGTGGGTAATTATATGTGCACAAAACTCATGAGCAGTATTCATAAAACTTTTGAGCCCAACATGTAAAAAAAATAAATTCAGAAAAACAGCTGTTCTGTAACTTTTCTAAGCTGCACCTGGAACTGAATCCTTCTATAGTTCTGAATCAGACACAGCTACAGTGCTATAAGTCCTTATATCAGTCACTGGTGAGAGGCTTTGTGATTAAGGCCATTAGAGCACACATCCATCTTACATGAAATTTTGTCCTTAGTATTGGGCATAGTAAAAATATTGATACATCAATGATTTAAGTGGAAAATGGATTAAGAGGAATTTTTCAAATGTGCAAGTGGGAGCTGGCTTCTGCCACTAGTATCTTATAAAAACCTTGTCTAAGATTTCTTTCTGTACTCTTAAATTATGGCTTGGCAGAAGAATATCTGCTAGTGAACTGTGGGAAGTAATAGGGTTTTTACATTATCCTCTTTGTCAGAGGTCATTTATAAAACTAATTCTTTAAGAAGTTCTGAAAAAGAGCAGATCCCATTGTTTGCTTGCATTTAAAGTAGGAAAACAAGCACCTGAACAACACAGCTTTTTCAGACACAATTATTTCTTTTCTAGCTCAAACAAGACACCATTTTGCTGTACTGATAATTTCTTACAAGAATAATTAGTGTCATATGTTTTGTTATATAAATTGTAATTATATTTTTAAAATCAAAACATGCAGCTTGGGATGTTCTTGCAATGTAATTTATGCATATTTTACTAACGCGCCAGACTAATATCCTTCTAAAGATATGGAATAGTCAATTACACCATAATGTTTAATTACTTTGGGGAACTCTTACTGCTCTATGCCTAAAACTATAATGATGGGTTGCTGTGGTCATTATGTGTAGATTTGCACTTTGATACGGGTGCACTGACCACATTTTTATCATCGCTTATCTCTTACTTAATGCCACCTTCTGCTAGATATAACGCACATTTTTTTATATAAGGTTGGAGATTGGGAATTTATTTTTACCAAAGAATGAGGGTTTTTTTCATTCGCATATCTTTTGACTCACCTAAATCAGTGTGATAATTGCAATCAAATGCTCCTAAAAAAATAAAAAAAGTATCTGTTTGCTATAAATATATCTTAGCACAAGCCTTTCATTGATTCTAACAATAGAATATGCAGTATATTCTGAGGCAAAGCTTCATGCGCTTTCCTATCTGCTGATGTGTAATTGTCATGGGTTCAGCAGTAGCAGTCATTTTTTCTCCTTCTTAGTGGCTGGTGCAGCACTGTGTTTCTAACTTT
>WYDI02041416.1:0-14124 GCA_009867235.2 Psittacus erithacus
TGTGGCTGCCCCATCCCTGGCAGTGTTCAAGGCCAGGCTGGACACAGGGGCTTGGAGCAAGCTGCTCTAGAGGAAGGTGTCCCTGCCCGTGGTAGGGGGTTGGAACTGGATGAGTTTTAAGGTCCTTTCCAACACAAACCAGGCTGGGACTCTATGATATGAATGCTGTCACTGGCCTGGGATTGCAAGTGGCTCACCAGTGCTGCTATTCCTGAAGTCCAACTCCTTCTTTCTAACCTGCCACACAAAGACCCAACAGAACACTCTGGCTTCAAAGAAAATTAGGAATTAAAGAGCTGAACACATCTCAATCTTCTCCAACCAGAGCAGGAACAAGGCCAAGACAACATAGTAATATACACTGTAAGACAGCAGATAACACCTGCTCTGCCACTGTGTACCTTTATCAGTGTTACACCAGAACATAAGGTACCTGGACTGTAAAGGGCTCAGCATGAGGCTGTCTTCTTCACTGATGTGATGATGATAACCAGAGTGAGAAAATGGGTGCCTTGCATGTAGAAAGACTGCCTAAAATGCTGCTCAAGCTGATGCTAGTGATGTTGTTCATTACAAAGTACCTGCACCGTTATTGCTTGTGCTAAGCTGTCACCCGGAGGCTGCAAACAGGATCAGGTCCCCTGTTTACAAGGCAGTGAACTGAAGAAGATTCAGGAGTCTGACCATGTCCCTTTATCTACTTCTTCTGAAAAGCTTTCTTAAAGGTAAGAATGGGCAGAAGCACAACAGTATTTCACATCATCAGCTGCCTCTTTGCCCAATGATTCTTGCAGAAACAACACTCCTGAAGCTGCCCTAGAAGTCAGCCTCCACATGGGAGAAGAAAACAGGCAGAAACAGAGATATGGCAATACATAAGGGATATCAAAAGGGATAACATCTCATATACCAGACCACTATTACTCAGCAAGTATTACACCAAAAAGGGAATGACTCAACTGTTCTTCAAGGAGTTTGAGAGCCAGCTTTGGAGATTAAATTCAATTACTAAATTGGAGGAGATCAATCTCGGTCTCTCCAGCCACCTCCACTGAAAAGATGGATGCTGGCAAACCATCTCCCTGTTTTCTGGCAGAGTGTGGACTATAGTCCAGAAGCATTCAGGATTAGTCCTACCTTGCACCTCCCTACCACACCAGACCCTACTACGTCGAGGAGTAACAACGGTATTAATCTTCTCTGGGAACTTCCATCCTTTGTGATTGGAGTGGAGGGAACAGAGGAGGAAAGAGTCTCCAAAACAAGATGACAAGAGGAAAGAGTTTCCAGAATGTGATGCAAAGGGGTGATGGGCAATGTTGTAATCTTCTCTCTTGCAGGAAGCATGAGGCAGAGCTGTGCTATCCTAGTCATGCTGGAAGGCTCTTGCACTGAACACTAGACTTCCTAAGGCTGTATCGCAGCATCTAACCACATAATTGATCATCTTAGCTCAGTATAAGCCTTCCCTTAGATGAAGTGATATGTTAAATTCTAGCCCATAAATGCCAACAATAAAGGGAGAGATTTAATCCATGCTGTTTGCAAATGGATGACATAAAGGTCTGCCATGCACTTGGCTTCTCCCAAGTGATTCCACATTATGGAAATAGGAGAATGAAGCATCTTACACTTACTCTGCTTTCTTTCAAGGCAGCCTCCCTAATGATCAATCCAAATACTATAGACTAGTTGAGCATACTCTTTTAAATCTAAACTTCTCCACAGTAGATATTACAAAGCACATCCCAATAAACACTTGTCAAGAGGAACATTAAGATCCTTCTGTCATTTTAATAGGCTAAATTGTTAATTCAAAGGTTGATTTGTCTCCTTTGCTGGACAGTTATAATTGCTTCAACTGCTTTGTTAGGGAAGAGTTTTTAACCCAATTGCCCTGTCAATTGCGAAGGCAGTTATTTACAGAGCTGCTAAAGGTCACGGAGTGCTTGTGGTTCTCTCACCTGTTTATGTCATGCAACAACAGTCAGAATATATTCACCTTCGAACACAGCCTAATGATTTAATACCAAAAATCATCATGGGCTGCAAATTAATCCACTTCATGCAATAGTGAAAGAAATGACCTGCGCTGTGAGTGGACAAATCAGGAAGACAAACTAAATAGCATTAGATTAAATGTTGTTTAAATGAACTGGCTTTTCCATTCAGATTGGCAGCAATGGCAACAGGACCAAGAAATGTCCTCTCAAGAACAGGAACAAAATAGTTGTTTAAAGAGTCTCAAAATAAGAAATAGAGCTTGAAGACCAAGATAGTGTCTTACCATTGGTAGGTATCTGCGAGTCCTAATCTGTGGAACAAAAAGAAAACTTGTAAGTTAAGGAACAGTGGAGATCCACAAAAGCAGCACTTGCCTGGAAGAGAATGCTACAAGGAAAGGGAGGCTCTGATCATTAAACTTAGTCCAAAAAAGAAAGGCAGGAAATGAGGGGAAGATGTGTTCAGTGGCTGTCAATTCTGGTAATTAGCAGTCTTGAACAGGTTCCCAACATACTTCTTAAAACATGAAGTTTGTTTTGTCAACATACAGCGTTGATCCCAGCTTCATGCAAAGACTTGTGCATCTTCTTAACTTTAACCGTATCAGTAAACTCTGCTTGTGAATGTTTGGAGAGTACGGGCCTGAATATTAAATGTACAAAGACATGCAGCCAATAAAACCTCATTTGTGAGTGAGCCAAAATCTTTCTACCTGCGTGCCTACATGACTCCCCTTCCATAGTGCACGAACCCACTGAACTTCTGTAGCTTTATTAATGTGTGTAACTTCCATAAAACTACTAAATAAAATAGGCTTTTTTCCAGTTGGCACCAGTGAATCCTCTCTCCTTTTCCTGCCTTGGCAGAACCAGAGCAAAGTTGGGTATTTTTGCTATTTCTTTGAACATGAACAGAAAACCCTGAGAGCAAAGACCAATTCTCTCATCTTCAGTACACTGCAGCTGTCTCTGACTGCAACTTGAAAAGCTATTGTATGAAGTGTGTACTAAGGAGACAAGAATCCTCCTGTTCTTTATTTCTCTGAGTTATGCTGGGTCTGCAGGAAGCAGAATTTAAAAGCTTCAACAAATTACTTGGGCTCAGCAGATCAGATCCTGAGTACTCAAAACTGGGTAAAACACATGAAAAGAGGTGTTACTTTTCCAGGTCATCCTCAATGCAGAGCTGTACTTTAAGGTCTCTCAAGATACACCTACTGTGAGGTGTCCCTGCCCATGGTACGGGGGGTTGGAACTGGATGATCTTAAGGTCCTTTCCAACCCAAACCATTCTATGATTCTATGTGCAGCTTGAAATACTTCCTATGGCTTCCCTGACAAACAAGGAAGTCTGGCTTCAACTTCCACATAGACCCTTCCTCCAGCCCCACACCTTGAGGGCTGTAAATTCCAGATCTCACTGGCAAAAACTGCAAGTGCAAATGGGCAGCAGGCAACACTGTACTTTGCTTCAGCTGAAGCATACCTGCTTTGGCAGAGTTTGCAAGGAGAACAGCAGGAAACACAGGGAATAATATCCTATACTACAAATTGACAGCCAACGTTCTGGTGATTTTAATGGCCGTGTGCCTTTTGGATTCATTATGTTGAAATGGATTTTGCTCTTTTCCATTGACCAGATACCTCTTTGTGAGCATGTGACTGAGTTAAGCAACAAATTCATTCCCAGCGTGTAAATGGTGTTACTCTGGGATTAATCCTCCTCCCAGAACTGCTTTGCACAAATGTATGACTGGTCCAAATGGAAGCGTTCAAGGCCAGGTTGGACACAGGGGCTTGGAGCAAGCTGCTCTAGTGGAAGGTGTCCCTGCCCATGGCAGGGGGCTGGAACTGGATGAGCTTTAAGGCCCCTTCCAACACAAACCGTTCTATGATCCTATGAATGGTTCTTTTGAACAATCAGACATGATTGTCTATGGGAGTAATTGTCTATGGAGAATTATTCCACCTATTATGTCAATTGTTGTTAGCTAAACATCAGTTTTGATAATCTGACACTGAATTTAGCCCAACATTACTCAAAGTCACATCATCCAGAAGAAAGCAACAGGGAAGGAGCCTGTATGACACAGTACAGGTCCCAGGCTTCCCACAAAGCTATTAGTAAAGAATCTTATTCTCTGAAATGATGCCACTGGGGCCAGCTGCATCACAGTGAGAGAAGCTTCTGACCAAAACTGCAGCTCCTCAGTTACACAATGTGATGACAAATATATCCAAGCTCTGTCTACGTGACAACTTCCACCTTTGCAACCCAATCTCAGCCTCAAAAGCTCTGAAGGAAAGGCCAAAGGATGAAATGACTCTCATCACTCTGCTCCAGATAGTCCCAGCAGATCTGAAGCATTCTCCTGCCCTAGCATAAAACACCCTTGCTCTCCAATGAGCTAAAACAGAGAAGCAGTTTGCATACCCACAGTAGAAGCACAAGAATTTCTTCATCAGCTTGTGATCACCTACTCAGATAAACAGATATCTCAAAGACAAAAACAGGCTTCTTTTAAATACCATCAGTTGCCCTTCCACCCCTCTGCCCTACCAACCACTAAGGGCTGCTGAACCACTCTTGGTCAGGCCATCTCTTGGCATCTGTGGGTTTTCCATACCTCTGTAAGCGTGACTCAAGGAAAGGCAGTCGCTCCTCTCTCAAGCTGCCTCCACACAACTCCCCTACTCCTGGCACCAGGAGATCAACTGCTGCAACCTTGAAAGAAAGAAAACTGATTTAAGCCATACCATACAGCCATACACCTATGGCAGAAGTACAGCTGACACTGATGGTCATTTGCAATTAGGTAAAGTACTTGCACGTGCTTGAAAAGTCTCTTGCTGACAGGAGAAGGCTGGGAGGGAACTTTACAGTGATAAACATCAGTAAGTCCACAGAACACCTAAATGAGTGCAGTGATGTTCCAGACTGACACCTACAGCAGATGGTATAAACAGAATCCCACTAGGTCACTCTGGTGACAACCTATGTATGTAAGTAAGCCTGTGCAGGGTACAAAGAACCCAACAGCAACTCAGAAGGAAGCAAAGACACACTGGCAGCTTTCCTGAAGCCCTGATTCCGTTACGAGTTCAAGCTGCTCTGATGCTGCAATTTGCGTTTGCCCCCAGCTGCCCCATTTCTTCAGCCAGCACTAATGATAATGATACCAATGGATAAATGGTCCCAGGGTTACCACCTCTGCTGTTAGGTTTGGGCTGGCAGTCTCCTCTGTATTCTAGGGATACTTTGCATATCTCATAGCTGAACTGTTGCTAGAATTAAAGGCACTGAAGTCCCACAGTGGTACAAGGTGGGGTAGTTGCTCCTTTTAGCAGAAGCAATGCTTCAGGTTGTCTCAGTTCAATTGGGAATCACACCTTCAAAGCATGAGACTTGTGAAAAAAGAGCTTACTACTTGTGCCCATCTGCTGTTTGAGGATTACATGGATGCCACAATTTGGATGACAAGAGAATCACGGACTACTTGCAGCCACGCAATTGTAGGCATTTCACCCAGTAGTACAGAAGTTTACCAGGAAAATAAACTATGGCAAACTTCTCTTAAGGGACTTAAGCAAAAACTTAACACTATCCAGCTCCTGAATCTTCCCTATCCTGTTGTTCCTGCTTTGAGGATTTATTCTACAACAGGAAAAAGATGGGAGAGGATCACCTAATGGTCATGTCTTATCTTGGACTTCTTGAGTGAAGGCACAGAAGACTATCCTTATCTATATATGTATGTATGCATGTATCTACCTATCTATAGGCTAAGACACATGCCTAGCCAAAAAAGTGGTGGAAGTGTGATCCAAAGACTCACTGTGTGCTGAGGTCCATCTTCATTGTCCCGCATGTAGAAAGGTTTGAGGTCATATGGGTAGTTAATCACAAACACTGGAACCTCACCACAGTGCTTTACCAGGTACTTTTCATGCTCCGTCAGGAGGTCACAGCCCCACTGTAAAGACAGCAAAAGGCACTTGGGATCCTGCTCTGGTGCATCTTGCCTATGGCAAGAGACCCAGCAAAATCCCTGCGTAGAAGAGACGTGCAGCTCTGAATAACATGAAACAAAGCACAGCAACTTCTCACACAGGCCACTGGGAAATCTGTTAAGCAGAGTTTCATGAGTTTTAAGGTAGAGTAAAGCAATGAACATAATATGGTTTGACTTTCGCAGAACAGGGACAGATCATCCCTACATCAAGCCCAAGCCCAAGCCCAATATCAAACCAGAACGAACCCCAACCAAACAAAAAATAAACCCCAAAAGCACACTCCACACACCTCAAGGGAAATAGGCACCTATCCGAAGTCAGCTTACTCAAGCCAGCAACCCAGCCTTATTTCAGTATTACCTTTGGTATATAGGAAGCAGCTTTGCTAGGCTGACCGCCCTCTTCCCCGCTGGGTCCTGTTACATGCTACATTAATTCTCACTTAAGAAAACCCAGCATCCTATTAACCAATTCTCTGTTATCAGAAACCATGGACATTTGCAATGCCCTTCACATCTCCTTTCCTCCAGTGATGTTATAAATTCTGTGGCTTTGGACTAGAGACCATTATAGGATGTGCACAGAATACCAGGGGAGTAGAAAGGGAAGAGGGGAACAGACATTCTGCAGACTCCTCATCTGAACTATGTTTGCTGTCTCAGATCAAGGTAGTACAGATAGAGGATTTGGGGTGCTACACCCACTTGTACACAGAGATGAGTTATCCACTGGCTACCAAAGTGGCTTCAGCCAGAGGGTTATCTTCCTCAAAGCATGAGACTGAGATGAAGATAAATCAGTATACACGAGATGAATGCCCTCCTTACTGCTCTGCGTGTTTGAAATTGGGTAAAACATGAGTTTTAGAAAACCGTAGAGTAACAGAATGGTTTGGGTTGGAAAGGACCTTAAACCTCAACCACTTCCAACCCCCTGCCACGGGAAGGGACACCTTCCACTAAAGCAGATTGCTCCAAGCACTGTCCAACCTGGTCTTGAACACTGGTAGGGATGGGGCATAATACCATAACCTAAGAGTACTAAAAACAGTAGCATATGATTCTTTTTCCCAGTCAACATCTATGTTTTGGAAAGTCAATGGATTCCCCTTACTTACATCCAGATTACATGGCATTTTGACATGGTTTTGACTTATTAGTCCTTGTGAAACTTTTGGTGCTCTCCTAATATCATTCCTTTATTTGATGACTATTGCAGCATCTCTCCTTAGATGACTGCTGCTTAGTCCACAACACACTCAGCACTACTCACATACAGGAATGTGAAGCACCTTTGCTAAAGCCTTGGTCCTTGAACAGCAAACTCATCACTTCCTTCCCTGTATGCTACATGTTCTCCGGCTACAGATCTCACTCCTTATATTGCTCCCATTGCGATCGGAAAGGGCAAAAGTGATACTTGGGTTACAACTGTGCAAACACCCCAGGAGGCAGATATGTTACTGTATGAAGCAACAGCTCTTGTGGTATCAGAATAAAAAGAGATCAATGAAGCTCAGGCTGGTTGTGAGCAGGCACAGGGACAAACCACCAGGGACCCACCTACCTCTGGCTTGAAAGTGAAAGCTTGAGAAGCTTGCTTCAGAATTTCCACTGCTTCGTTGTAGGAAATGCTGCAGAGGAGGAAAAAAAGTCTTTAAGATAACTACGAGAGGAATAACAAAGTTTTCTGGCTAAGAGTCGTGCTGGAAAATGAAGGAGGCATTTCCCCACCACCATGTCAACTTGTGCTGTGATGTCAGACTTCCCAGCAATGCTTCTCTGGCTAGAAACCAAACCCCATTTTACATGGCAAAGAACGCTGTTTTCCTGTGCTTCAGCTACATGCAGGGCAGGAAGTGCCAAGCTCTCAAGATACTTTTGCTTTATTGCAATGTTGCATTTGAGTCAGAAGTGAGCTCTGCAGAGAACTGCTTCTTAGAAATTGGTGGAAAGCATTTCCTCATTGGTATGGCTCCAACAACACAGCTCTCCTGTTCAGGGTGGTGCTAGGCAAAAATAACAGCCCAGAGTGCAAAGGGCTTGGAGCTCAAACATTTTCACTTTACTGCTAAGACCTTGACATTTATCTCAGGCTGGAAGTGAGGAAAAAGTGCTTTACAATGAGGATGGTAAAACACTGGCACAGGTTGCCCAGAGAGGTGGTGGATGTTCCACCCTTGGAGGCCAGGCTGGATGTGAGCAAAATGATCTAGTTGAAGGTGTCCCTGCTCATTGCAGGGGGTTGGAACTGGATGTGCTTTAAAGGTCCCTTCCAACCCAAACTATTCTATGATTTGCAGCAATGTTTCTCTACTCCTCTGACTCATCTGAGAGTGGATTCTCCACCAGCTCCCATCAGAACAAAATAAGAGCATCATGGCAGAGCAAACAGAAAAAGTGCAGTGGAAGATGCTGCAGGTTTGATAACTGAAAATCAAGACTCAGTGGAAGATGCTTTTGCTGACACATTTTCCATGTACCAAGCAAATGTTGTGGGCAGAGTGAAGAAAGAATAACCTCATCCTCATGATTTGATCTCTCTGGACCATCAGCTAAATCCAGTTATAAACCAAATTCCCTAAAGGGCACAAGCTTCTTATACCCAGCTACAAGTTTGTCACTAATACAGGGAAGGCTTCTGGTGGAAATATCTGAAGAAGGAATATATCCCTCCATGGGTTATGTGAGGCCATGGTCCAAGTGAGGTATAGCACTCGCAGAAGTTCAATGCATGTAACTGGTCTATGCAAGCGAGGAATGCCCCAGATCTGCCAACAGCTGATGAAGAGGGAAACAGAGAGGCAGAAAGAAATGGGCTGAGTCACTCTTTTTTCCCTTGGACCATGGGAGAAGCGGAGCACAACTCTGTCCTCTTGGAAATATCGCTTAGGTCCAAAGAGACAAGGACTGAAATGGGGAGATACTGACTTCACTGAGGTCTCCCACAGTGCTTACTGCAAGGCATGAGGCACAGGGAGGATCTATCATCATCCTATTGCCCAAGTGTGGCTGTAGCTTAACAGGAAAACCAGTGCTGGCCTGAGCAGCCCTAAAGTGCTCCATGCTATGGAGAGCATCACTATTTGAAGAGAGAGGCAAGAAAGAGTAGGGAAGAAGATATATTCCTGGGGGTCAAGGAGAGATATCAAAGCCCTTCAGTTCTTTAGCACACAGGGAACTGGGAAAAGGAGCTGCATAAGCAATTGGAAATAGAAAACCAACTGGGATGTTAAAACAGCAAACAACAGTTTCATAAAAAAGGAGCCACTGGAGTGGAAGCGTGCAGAGAGGCAGAGCACCAAAGCCAAACCCAAGCAGGGCAATGAGGAAACCACTGTGCAGGTACATGCTGGAAGGAAGAGATGCATACAGAAAGAGGATCTTGCCCAGCGAAGCGAAAGTCAAAGGCCAGCAGATTCAGATGCCAGTCTCATGCAGTACAATACAAAGGGAACTGCAATTCATGCTCTTTTGGAGACATCACGCTAACCCAGAAGACATTGAGTTGGGAAAGGAAAAGGACATATACAAAATAGGAACTCTCCCCAAAAAAGCCATCTTCCAGATCACTTTGAAACACAAGTACTTACGTTACAAATCTCTTCTTCAGCATTTGTTCCAACCTGCCCTTGGTCAAAACAAGAGAAAATAAAAATGTAAAGCTACTCTTAAGGGTTCAAGGAACCAGAGGAAACTCAGAAAAGCATCTCCTTCTAAGTTTTAATGTGCAGGTCTGCACTGTCATCTAAATATGCGCCAAAATCCCACCTATTCAGTGCTTAAAGGGTACCACATTACAGCAGCTGATGATTCAGAGGTTGGATGATGTGACAGCTACAGTTCTGTCACATGAGTTACCAGTTATAGAAAGTTCTGTGTCCTCCCTCTGTTGGCCTGAACATTCACTCAAACTCAAGACTGACCTTTAGCTCTTCATAGTTTATTAACACAGCACAACACAGTAATAAAAATAATAACAGAATTAAGCCCCCTATAGTAAAAAGCCCCCAAACTGCATAAATTGCAGCTCTTTCCTGTCACATTTATTACCTTCTGGCCAGGAGCTATGTATTTATGAAATAGCTCAACATCACGAGGACATTTGGAGAGCACAGTGCTTGTTACAGTCTTGAAAAGATCTTCCATAACCTAACAGAGAAAACAGGAGGGCATGAAAAATTAACACTGCTTAGATGTCCCAGGCTATAAATAAAACATAGTGTGCATCAGCCAAAGGGTAGAGAAGGAGCTTCTGTCCTTCTGCATGGTCAGACTGCATAAGAGGATTGCTCAGTAGCTGAAGAGGACTGAAACCTGTATTTCTGCTGTCCATTTAAGGCTTCAGTGCCTGCTGATGGCCTCAGTCCCTTCAATATGATATCTCCAGTGAAAAAGGCACAGCAAAAGTATTCAAGCAGAAGCCCTGGGCAGCCACAAACATCCACTGTGCAACCATTTGTGGTGACTGGTCTCAGATTAATTACTAGTGAGGTGTCTGTTCTGTAATGGGCAATTCTGGGTTTGTGCTTTGTTGTTAGAAGAGGCAGAACTAAAGGAAAAGAGTACTTGCAGCACTGTGTGCAGCTCTGGTGTCCTCAACATAAGAAAGACATGGAGCTGTTGGAGCAAGTCCAGAGGAGGCCACGAGGATGATCAGGGACTGAAGCACCTTCCATATGGAGACAGGCTGAGAACATTGGGGCTGTTCAGCCTGGGGAAGAGAAGCTGCATGGAGACCTCAGAGCAGCTTCCAGTGTCTGAAGGGGGCTACAAGGATGCTGGAGGGGGACTGCAGTGATAGGACAAGGGGTGATGGGTTCAAACTGAAACAGGGGAAGTTCAGGTTGGATATAAGGCAGAAGTTCTTTACTATGAGGGTGGTGAGGCGCTGGCACAGGGTGCCCAAAGAAGTTGTGAATGCTCCATCCCTGGCAGTGCTCAAGGCCAGGTTGGACAGAGCCTTGGGTGTGAGGTGTTCCTGCCCAAGGCAGGGGATTGGAACTGGATGATCTTAAGGTCCTTCCCAACCCAAACCAGTTTGTGATTCTGCAAAATGTGTACTGTGTAGAGCCAGCCCATCAAACAGATTCCAGCTAGAGAGACTGCTCAGTAAGAGCAAAGCAAAGAGAACACGTACAGAGATGAGGAGAGAGCAAAAGCAGAGGACAGCAATGCAGGGATGTTTGAGAAACTAAAATAGATGTGGTTTCATTTCCCTAAACCAATGTGAATTCTAAATGCCATTATAATCCAATTTGGATTCACTTATCCAGTAAAACGGGCTTCACCCATGAAGAAATCAAAATGCCATTTTGGTTCTGACCAAAAAAAGCCCCCATGTGGGATGCTGTGGCACTTTAAGAGTGATCTTCTCTTTTGAGTAAGCAAAGCAGACCATCCAAGACACTTGCTGTTGTGCAGATTAAGAGTTCCCATGGCTCCTCATAGCAGTACACCTGCACAAAGAGGCAGTTGGTACCTGCGCAGTACTGATGATCCCAACTCTTCTTCAAAATCACCATCGCTATTCTTATCTTCTTAAGAAACAGAGCCATGCAACTGGGCTGCACATCTCAAGCCTGGGACAGGTCCAGGTTTTTCCCACCTCTGAAAGTCTTGGTACATTCCTGTTTTTTATTGTGAGTATCTTTAATTGTAGAGTTGAGAGAAGTGAAGTATCCACTGATGATATCTAAGTGAGAAGCAGTCCCTAGACACAGCAAAGCTCAAGGGAGACGAACTGTGACAAGACAAACCTGACATTCAGTCAGCAGATCTGAGCAGGTCTCTGCCTTGCAAGGCACCAGATCTTAGAGGGTAAGAGGAACAAAAGGCACAGAAAAGAAGCTTGGCTACTGACATAGCAAAGATGAGATTTTAGGCATGTTATTCAAATCCTCATGCTTAGAAAGAACATCCTTCATCACCTGAACCACCTCTGCATCCCACTAGCCCAGATGGCTGGTAAATCCATTCCGACTCCTCTGGAGCCAAACTCAGCCTCCAGACTCTTGCATCAACCTGGGCCCTCAAGATCCAAACAAAGGAACAGCATTACCATATGCAGATGAAGAGTTTTCCCCCTCCTGGCACTCAAAACACAGAGGAAATGAAAAGCCAGCATTCCTGCTGCTGAGTAGCAAATAACCGACCAGGCAGCTTTGAACTTTCTTCAAAGTAGCAAGAAAAAGGCTTATGCAAATGAAATTAGAAAACTTCTTGGCATTTCATCTGGTTTCACCAAGGCAGAGACAAAAGGATTTTACATGAAGCTTCCTCTTTCTAGCAAATGAAAGTATCATCTGGTTTCAGAAGAGCATGTTGTTTAATTAGCACTTCTTTTCCTCGCTGTGCGATAAAGTAACAGTGAGGTTCCCACAGCATTCCACAGGAGCAGCTTCCTCCTGTGGAAAAAAGAGGTGGGTGGGATGGGAAAAACAATCTGAGAAACATTTCCAGGTTTGAAATGGAGGGTTTTATCCTGGCAAAAGAGACAGACATGTGGGTCATGCGTTGGCCTCCTCGCTGCTCTTAGCTCTTATTCATGCCAAATGTGCATTAGGCATGAACAGGGGAAGGGAAAAAGAAAGGGTGGGAGGGAAAGCTGTTGAACTGAGAAGTTCTGGCTGTTAGGATAATGAAGGACTGGAGTGCAGGCTATATGAAAATGAGTGGGGAAACATAAGCACAGGCTCATTGGTTTGAGGGAAGACATGAGCTGGAGATACAGGCAAAGTGATTGGTTTGAACATATCCTGAAAGAAACATGGGACGGTAGTCATAGGACAAGGGGTAACGGGTTCAAACTTAGACAGGGGAGATTTAGGTTGGATGTAAGGAAGAAGTTCTTTACTGTGAGGGTGCTGAGGTGCTGGCACAGGGTGCCCAGAGAAGCTGTGGCGGCCCCATCCCTGCAGTGTTCAAGGCCAGGTTGGACACAGGGGCTTGGAGCAAGCTGCTCTAGTGGAAGGTGTCCCTGCCCAGGGCAGGGGTTGCACTGGATGAGCTTTAAGGTCCCTTCCAACACAAAACAGTCTGGGATTCTCTGATTTTGTTTGGTAAATGACTTAGGGAAAAAGCCACTGGAATAATAGCAATTAGCTCATCCCAGAGGTGGGACTCCTGATGCCCAAAAACCCATTAATACGGGTGCTTCATAATGAGAATGCAGAAGTTGCTCTGGTAGGAGGGCAGAGAAGAAGGGCAGAGAAGAAGGACAGAGAGATGCTCCCCCTTCTCCCTCCCAGCCTTTCTCTCTTCACCTTTCAAAGCAGTTCAGCAGTATCAATCCTGGCTTTCCCTGATGTTGCTGCAGACTTAACGGCTAACTGTCCAATTTTGATGAGGAGCAGCTCCCAACTGTATTGTTTAATTTTAACTTGGAACTTCTGATATTGCAACTTATCCTCTTCCCAAATAAAATTATAACCAGAGCTGAAACAGAGAAAATCATCCAAAAACCAGCACTAAATGTCAGCAGCAGCAATTGAAGGTGCTGTGCACTACAAGAAGGGCTCAAATCACCATCTTTATTGCACAAGACACTTTCAGAAAAGCCACAAGAGCAGCCAGTAGAATTTGTGTTGCTGCATTTATCTGGGCCATGCATATGGATGCAGTGTAGATCACAGGGTATTTACATATGAAACACAGAATCACAGAATAGTTAGGGTTGGAAAGGACCTTAAGATATCCAGTTCCAACCCCCCTGCCATGAGCAGGGACACCTCACTAAGCCATGCCACCCAAGGCTCTGTCCAACCTGGCCTTGAGCACTGCCAGGGATGGAGCATTCACAACTTCCCTTCACCAAGTGGACCACTATTCCTTGCCTTCACGCTTGGACACACCGTATGTGTGTGCACATACGCACACACACACAAAGGGGAGATTTGCGTCTGAAGGTGGTCACAAAGTCTCCTCTTCTCAGCTATGTAACAGCTCAGGACCCACTCTGGAGAGATGCTGTAGTTACAGAATCATGGAATGGTTTGGGTTGGGAAAGACATTAAGATCCTCTGGTTCCAGCCCCTGCCATGGGCAGGGACACCTTCCACCAGAGCAGCTTGCTCCAAGCCCCTGTGTCCAACCTGGCCTTGAACACT
>WYDI02041418.1:0-33046 GCA_009867235.2 Psittacus erithacus
AGAAACATGATTTCAACGCAAGGTGTGCATGCTAGGAGGAGCTATCCCCCGTGCACCCGGCGCCGCAATAAAGAAGTATCTGCTTATCTACATCCCATTGGTGTTGATAAGTTTCTTATTCTGGATTTTCGGTAACAGTATCATATTTTCTGAGACGCAGGTTTTTCAGTCCAGTGTCATATCCAAAAAAGTACGCATCACTGGCTTCGAGAAATCATATGGATGACTATTCTGAAAGTTCAGGCATATACAAGGTAACGCTTTTGAAATAGTGATTTAATTATTGGAAAGAGGTAATGCACTTTTTTTCTTTACCTTTGCCAAGAATCAGCACCACCTTGTCTTTCCTTGCTACTGCTAGCTGTAATAAAGATTAAGAAAGCATACCAAAAAAGAGAAAAAAGAAAAAAAAGACTTAGTTCTAAACTCTTCTATAAAAGCTAGAAACATTTTTCTTTTTCCACCCAATACCCCTTTAAATATTCATGCTCAGAGTTAGATAAAAAACTATTTTTGAATCTTGTAGGTAGGAATGATTTCTTATGCTCATTTTAACTAAGAACTTCCTTTCATTTTAGAGGGATATTTCATATCACTAATATCTTACAAGATCATTTAATTTAAATCTCCTACCATGGATTATTAATACATGGGTTCTGTTATACAGACCAGAAAATATCCCCCAAGCTGGATTTTTACCATACTGCTGTCACCTTTGGCTTGTACTGTTCTTTTAGGCTTTCTTGGTTCTTTTTTTCCAGTTTCTTCTCACACTTCCTCAACATAGCTCATCCATTCTGCTTCATCGAAATGAGTTGTAACAACCCAGATGTCCTGCCTCTCCCTTTGCCAAATGCCTCTTCATCCTCAGTCAGTGCAAACGTTCTGTTGATGCTCGTGCACCTGAAGCACCCTTTTTCTCAGATATCATCATACCCATGGTATTAAAGTGGCACAGATATTTCAGTCTGCACTTCAACTTGTACAAGGCACACAAGTCTGAAGAAAATAAAAAATATTTTCCATCTCCTTACTGCTTTTGGTCCTCCAACTGCCCTGTTGCTCAAAGTCCTCCAATTTGCTTCTACTGAGACAAATTCAGGGTACCTCTGTTCTCTGTTGGTTTCAAAATGTTTGCAAGCACCAGGGTTTGTCCAAGGTAGCTATACTTTCACCAAGTTTACATTGAACACAGAAAGATTCAACACTGAGAAGTCCCTCGTTCTACCACAGCAATACCATTCGCAGGTTTTAACCAGTATCCAGTATCATATGTCAAATGTCTCATCTGGAAGGAGACAGAAAACCTGGGAGGAGAACCTGCTAACACCGGGATTTCTCTTTCCTTCCGTCCACCTCTCTTTCTTTCCTTATCTGTTTTTTATTTTCTCTGGATCCAAAAAATTGGGTTTTTTGGTTATGCTAAAATATGTCCTTCCATGCACACCTTGATTAAAATGCTACTACTGTGTCATCAATGCATCAGTTAGGTTACTTTATACAGATGCTGGAACCCGATTTGTGAGGCCTTGTTGAAGTTCCCCGTATAAGTAGCTTGCTTTTGATAATGAGTGGTTTTCTTGAGAATCTTAATATTCCTTGCCTGCTTCCTGTGGATGAAGAAGCAAATCAAGGGCAACTAGTGTGCTTACTCAGCAAAATAATATTGACTTTGGAATTAATTTCTTGAAGAGCCAAGGATAATCACAGACACTGGAGATGTGAGGTTCAGAGGCAGACCCCACTTTTTTTTACTTTGGTTTTAAGGACAGAAATCTGGCATTTCTGGAAAACAAATAATGAATATTATTCATTATATTCTTTCCTGGGGAGCTAGGAGAAGAAACTGTACAGATAGCAAGTGCTGCAGTATACCTTTTTTTAATTCTGAAAGATAATCAAACATCACAGTAACAGTAATGGACTAAAACTTCTATAAAAGGAAAAGAAATTAGAAATTTGTAATGTACATTAAAATACTTTGCATTTCTCTTATTTTCATTTTACGCGAGTACAGAATGCATAGACTGCAGCGGGAAAACAGCTATAGCTCATTACAAATATGAAACATCAGGAATTATAGCCTTTTCTTAACTTTTTAGTAAGAACTTCATATACAATCAGTGTATGTAAAAAATATGATCCTTAATATTACTTCACCGTAATGGAATCTTTCTTCTCTCACATGCTTCATTTTTTGCCTTAGCTACCTCCTTTCTTGGTGTTCAAGAGAGAAGAGAAGCATCAAAACACAAATTAGCAGATTTTAGGCTCTTAATGTTCCTTTAGAAACACACTGCTTTTAGAATGTAATAATGTTATGATAAATCTTTGCAGTTTGCAAATGTTGAAATGTTAAAATATAGAATCATAGAATAGGGTTGGAAAGGACCTTAAGATCATCAAGTTCCACCCCCCTGCCATGGGCAGGGACATCTCACACTAAACCATATCGCCCAAGGCTCTGTCCAACCTGGTCTTGAACACCACTAGAGATGGGGCATTCACAACTTCCTTGGGCAACCCATTCCAGTTCCTCACCACCCTTACAGTAAAGAACTTCTTCCTTATATCTAATCTAAACTTCCCCTGTTTAAGTTTGAACCCATTACCCCTTTTCCTGTCATTACAGCCCCTAATGAATAGTCCATCCCCAGCATTCCCATAGCCCCCCTTGTATGTATTGTGTGAAAGAAAGGAGGATTTCAGGCATTTGAGTCAAAATTATTTTGAAAAACACACTTCTGGAAAGTACTAAATTAATTTCTAAGCTGTCTTTGGTGTCAGTGTGTTCCCTGAAAAATAAATAAATAAATACATAAATAAAATTAATAATTTTTTCATTTTATATTTCCCAGTAAATATATCTTCAGCTTCTTACGAAGAAGAAGGAGAGAAAAATATCAATTTCACATGTGCAATGAATTACATTCCAGTGTTTTGGCTACTTCAATAAATTAAAAGTTTATCTCCAAATAGTCAGAAATTATAAAATCAGTAGCCTCAATTTTCTAATATCTCACACTTTTTTTGTTCTACAACATTTCCTTTGTAACCTACAATTTTGATTATTTTCTAATTCTTTATTATATTGGTCACAACCAAAGTTCTCTGTATGAGAGAACTGCATCCAATAGGCCCAACCTGTAAATACGCATTTCAGCTTTATAACAACAGTACTGAAGCAGATTTTACAGAGGAAGCATAATGTTACACTAAGGCGAATTAGACTGTATTTTGATTTAACACATTTGTTATCATTTAGTTATAAGTAATGATTACGGCAGGTTTTAAATTCTGTTCTGTAGTGTATTGGTAGCATGACTATTGGTGGTGTAAGTAGGAAAGTTAAGAAAAGTTACACGAAAGGTAAAAGTTGGAAAAGGAAAACCGTGCCTGATTTCCCTCTCCCTTTTCTTTTACAGGTAAAGGTTTATTTTTCCCTTCCAGATGATTTATTAAGAGTTTGTACAAAGATTTCAGTCTCCTGTGACACCTCCTAATTTGTTCATCTTTGAGCATGCACGAAGAGGTGATAACCTAATATTTTTTAATGCAAAAATATGCAGGAAAGGCGCTTAAAAATGCCACAGGGACACAAAATACAGAGGAAAAAAAAAAAAAAAAAAAAGAAATGGGAAAGGCACATCTGCATTTTGTTTTTCTCTCCCTTAAGCCACGCTTGGAAAAAGTGGCTTCAATATTACCCATGTGACATTCTGAATGCCTTATACCTTGTTAGCAAAATTTGTCTCAGAGAACTTCCTCTACATGCAGTCTGCCAGTACATAGGCCATCTTGAAAGCATCCTTTAAGTAGTATCTTTCCTACATTGCTCTATTTTTCATTATTAATGTCTTTCAGAGTATAGGTTGTGAACGCAGCTCTCTACTTTTCATGAGCAGAACTACTATTCCTAGAGTAGTCAGCTCCAGCTGTGTCACAGAAGTCTAAAAATAAATGGATATACTGCAACCTGGTGAGACTGTTATACTCCTGTGGTGCTCATTCTTGCTCCTCAGTGAGTTACACTAGTTCATCAGGTCTAGTCCAAAAGAAGTTCTGCCCTGCTTTTGTGTATTTGTAGGGAAAGGTTTTGAAGTAGTAGCCTCTTTCTTGAGAATGGGGAGGAAATTTGTCTGTTCTTGTCAAGCAGATAATAAAGCACATTGAAAATCCTTTCAAGTCTGCAGCAGTTCTGACATCACATGGTGCCAGCAAAGGCTATTCTTGCAAAGATCTAGATTGTGAAGGAATATATAATCAATCCATTCCTGCAAATAACTGTAACAAAAATCATTCACAAAAAACACTGTTTTTCCCCCAAGCATACCCTCCTTAACTATTAGTGTACATATGTACACATGAAAGCTAACCAGCCTCTGAATACAACCACTAATGTGTCATTTACATAGCTTTCCTTGTTCCCAGCAGCCTTCTGTAGGCATTTTTGCTGTTTTCTCCAAACAACATGGCATTTCAATATGGATTTTCCCTATCAGAGATAAAAAACACTACCTTGAAATAAAATCGAAGCCATGGCCTCAGAATAAAAAAATGTTAGTTTCAGAAAAGTAAAAAGAGTATTTCAAATGTGTTCTCCCAGTAGTTTAAAAAAAAAAAAAAGAAAAAAAGAAAAAGGGAGAAGGTCTTAATTCCAGCAAAACCCAGCACTGTTAATAGTAAACACTAACTCCATTCTCTGAAAGAGGCAGAGAAAGCAGATAATACCAGTTGCCTTTATAAAGGGAAATGTGTTAAATCACTTGTAATATCAATCAGTAGCTGCAGTTTTTTGGCGGTGTTTTTTCTTTTTTAAAAAAAAAAGCCAAGTTCCAAGAAAAACTAACACCATTGCTAAATTTCAAGAAGTTGCTTCAGGGTTTTGAAAGCAATAAAGTAATAAAAAGTAAGACATTATGTATACTGTCAACTCAGTGATTTGGCTTCAGCTTTGTCTGCTACAAAGCAAAAGGTCAGGATTACAGAACAGCCAGAAGACTCCTGCCTTTGGGACCAGCAGGGATGAGAAAGATCTGCCCTTTTGGACTCAGGGGAGGGAAGAGGTGCAGGTCACTTTTCTCTGGAACACTCCCCAAGTAGATGTCTAACTACAGCAATGACAATAGTAATTACAATCTCAAAAATGGCAGAATAGCTGAAACAGCATGGGGCAGTATTAAAAAAAGAAAGAATCCTCAGGAGCTATTGAATACTCTCTGGAAGGCTGAGCATATGTGGAAGACTTGAGTCAGCTTGTTTTAGAAGTTTCTTTTAACAGTGAATAGAGGCATTTAAGACAGCAGGTATAAAAACATACATTGTTGGAATCTAAGACAGCAGAAAGCAAAAAAATGTGAATCATCATTAATCATTATAAGGAAATAAAGGGATATATTCTGAATACAAATGGAGCTCTTGACGGAGGCAATGACAGCTACTGAGAAGACAACAGAGCTCTCAAACTTCCCTTATAATGACAGCACTACAATTGGATTTTACATGAAGCATAGGCTGCTTGCTTCTTAGTTATCATTTCTGAATCAGCTAGGGTCTGGCACGTTGCTGCTCCAACAAATAACTTATCATTGAGCTTACAAAAGGTTAAAGTTCTTTTTATTTATAGATCACAAGAGCAGAGCAGCAGTGAGAGACAGTACTTACTACTTACATTCATTTCTTGAAATTGTGTCCCTAAAAGCTGATTGTGACACAGGCTTTTAGCAAAGGATGTTGTTAGTACTAAGTCATTGTGGTGACTGTGCAAAGGTGTGCTAAACACATTCTCAGCTGCAGTGCTCCACATGAAGCATAGAGGGGTATAATTCCCTCCAGTTCAGAGCAACCCTGTTTCTCTACAAGAGATATGATAAGCAGAAACAAGAATTACCTACAGGAAGTAAAAATCTAAACAAAGTGAAACCAACAACAATTTATTTTTAAACACTGTTGGGACAGCTTATCAGAAAACATTTTCGCATTGTTCCTTGCTAGAGTATGTGCTGACCTTTACCTCAGATTTCACACGCAAATTAGACTGTAGGAAATTAGCCCCAAAATCTCATCTATTTCCTTGAGTAGTGATCACATTTTTTTTCAGGTTAGTCTTGCTGCTCCCTCCCCATCCTCATCCTCTGTCACCTTTTCCCCTCAGTAAGTTCTTGTCTTTCCCAACTCCTGTCTTCCTAGAGGAATGAAGGATGACTTCCCATCTTCCTCTGGGATCCAGATCAGCTTTTGTCCCTCTCAAACCTCTCCAAGGACTCACAGTGCTGTCCAACTTTTTCCACAGGCAAACAAACCAAACAAACAGTAATGAAGTTTTTACTGCTCCCAAGACAGCGACTTGCATCTCTTGTCTTGAAGACTTGAAGAGACTTCAGTGTGGAGGCTGTACAGAAATTGTGTAGCTAATAATTTCTTTTAATTGGATCACAGCATAAGACCAGAAGGAATCATTAGATTATTTTGCCTTACATCTCATATATCATAAACCATTATAACTTAGACCATTACGCTTCATCCCATTTATATCTTTACAGAGCTCAATAACTTGCACTTGACTAAGATAAATCTTCTTGAAAGGTATCTGGAAGAAATAAAGAAATGTAGAATTTTTCACTTCTTACTATAATTTGTTCCACCAGTTAATCAGCCATTAAAATCACTGTTAAACACAAAGGTTTATTTCCAGTTTGATTTTTTTTTCTTACTGCAGCATCTTGTTATTTGTTCTTTTTTTTTGTGGGTTTTTTTTTCCATGAGATTAAAAAGCATTTAAGTATATGGGGTGTTGTCACAAAATGATATTTAAACACTGTAATCAAACTGCCTGCAAACTTTCCTTTTGACAGATAAAATTGTCAGAATATCTCACTGAAGTACGCCTTTCCACACTGCTTAAATCAATTTTGCATGTCTTTTCTGCCCTACTTCCAATTTTTTAACATCTTTTTCAAAATATATAAACCCAAACTGAATCCTGCTCCAGTATCAGACTCCCCACTGCAGCGTTCAGAAGCAGTATAAAGACCATAGGAGAAAAAAAAGATAGATATCAAGGAATTACAGGTAATGACCTCGCAGTGTGTAATGAAAGAGTCAATGTTATTTTACCATTAAAGTGCAGGATAGGAGTTCAAATGTCTGGGGTTTAGTTCTCATCACAATGAATACTCTTATGTAAATCTGGTTAATTATTTTTCAAAATTTTCTGATTTTTGTTACGCCAGATGTTCTAAATTGCAAGTAGGATCTTTTCAAGGGTATTGCAACATTTAATTCTTTAGAGTCTCTAAGTGCTTTGGGATCCTCATCTGGAAATCATTATTACAATTAACATTCTTACACCTCACCACATTTTTATTAATGTGATATCAATAAAGATACTCTAGAAATCATTATTAACATCTCTGTAAAGTACTTCTTTGTAATCTAAAAGAATATTCAATAAAGTTGAAAGAGTTAGGAGTGTTTTCCTGATGTCATGTCTAAAAATTAAAGGTATGAAAGACAGAAACAATTCTTAAGAAGAGACTTCATCTTCCCCTTTAACAACAAATTTCAATGTATTTATGCATCTCCGCTCTTTCAATACATATTTATGTACAAAGTTTAATTCTAAGGTTGGGAGGCATAATGGAGCCTAATTTTATTTTACTGGTTATTTTTCCTAGAGGTGCATATTGATTTCACACTGTCAAATAAACTGCAAAATACATTATAACAAAACAATTAAAACTGCTGATAATTATTACAATTAACTCGCTGCTTCATACTAATGGATTGTTCAAGCATCCGAGAATTCCTGATTATCAGAAACTAATGGATGTTCAGAAGAGGATGTCATTTTCTGTAACAATTTGTTCTTGGCCAATTTAATGTTCCCTCAAAACAGTTTTCTGTTCCCAAATGTCTCATTCGTGGCTTTGCAAAGGAATGGATCATGACAATATTGTTCAGTGCTTATTTTGCCTTCAGAAGGCTCAGGTCTGTTCACTCTGCTGTTATGCCAGGATCATATAATCCAAAATAAAAAGACTTGAATAATTTTATATATTCATTTGTTAAACTGAACTGGAGGATTTACAGTGGTGTTAAACATGAATTAATTCTACTGAAGCATACAGAGTTTTGTCTGAAAGAAGGACACTGAATCTGGTCCATTTTATCTAGCTGTATTTCTGTGTCATGGGTGCTACTGTGTCTGCGTGAGACCTCTTCATTACACAGCTCTTGATCCCTGTTGTGCTGCTGTTACACATGTAATGCTGTTCCAGTGCTTGACCTTGATGCTGCTCTCTCTGGACTGCAAGAAGCAGCATCCAACTGGAGTTTGGCTATTCAAATCCAAACAGTGTCTGCAGTAGCCTTTTGGGAGAAAAGCAAGGTGGGAACAGCAAAGAACAATGCCTCCAAGCTTACTTCTGTCCGCATTCATCTCCTGCACTTGCAATGCCAGCTGCACATCGTTTAAATATTTCCTTGAAGTGGAATCTTTTCTGCAGGGAATCATATAGCTGATTTGGCAACCTCTTTATTATGCTACTGTTGAAACCCATGATACAACAATTTCATCTTTAATTTGCTTTATGAAATACTTTTATGTACTTTTCAATAGTGACCAAGGGTGGTAGCAATTATATAGGATGTGCGTTTTACAGAACAAAACTTCTCCAGTGACTTACATCTTGGGAAAACACATTTCGCAAAAGCTGCAGTGTCTACAAAAGCAGAAGCCAATTAAATTCCTTTTTGAGATTTGTATTTCCAGTATCTTCATTTTGTTCTTTAGAGAAATAATGTAACTAACAGGGACAAGCAAGTATTATTGTTTCTTCAACATCACCCATGTATTATTTGTGTACTGAATTTACAGAAAAACATGGCTTGTGACATAAGGGTCTTACTATCTTTTACAAATTAACACTGTAATTCAAACAAATAAGCCATCACAGCATTATGAACCTTCTATAGAAAACAAAAGAAAATGAGTGAAATTTTTTTATTCCCTTACTAGATGTGCTTAATACATGATATAGTCTGATGAACAGCAGTGTCTCTGAATTTTTAAATAAAATTCTTAATAAACTGGGCCAGAATTTCCAAGGATTACTTTAAGACCTTTAATCTTTTTTTAAAGCAGGAAATACATTAGTGCTTTGCTGATTTTTAAAGCAGGAAATACATCAGTGCTTTGCTGAATCAGGGCCTAAAAGAGCAATCCAGTCACACTCTGGGACAAAAATATAACAGTGTGTAAAATATCCATAATGTGATTAAGAAGAAAAAGGTTATTTTGAAGCTTAAAAAAATTTAAAAGTTGAAACTTTAAAATGTTTCCACGCCTAGAGTAAGCAATACATAATTTCACTAATACGTTCACCTAATAACGCAGCTTGGCTAATTACATAGATCGAACAAACAGCTTTGTGTCACTGGGGATAGAGTTAAGGAGCAGGTAAGTCCATTCTGGAGCTAAATGGCAGAACAATCGTTCTTACAAAACACCACAGCTAACAGATACCAAAGGCAGGAGCCCTCATGATGCCATACTTGTGCTGTACACACCCGGAGAAGGAGCCTAGTCAAGTATCTCAGCAATTCTGTGGAAAGCGTTAAGTTTGGGGGAAGAGCACTAAGAAGGGAAAGATTTGGAAGCAACTAAGCAAACAAATTGCCTGTTGTTGTGGCCTGATTGTGCTCACTGAAAGAGGAATTTTTCCTCCTAAAAGGAAGACTTCATAGTATCCCAAAAATGTTTTTTTCCACTTAGATCACATGGCGACATATTAGTGCCAAGAGGTATGAACACCTAATAAATTAATTCACTTAAAAGTCCAGTGCACCAAATGAGACTACCACCTTTTTGCGACACATGGTATGTCTGGTTATGTATTTGCTGCATTTAGCCAGTAGAGCCATGATTTTGAATACAGACTTTAGATGCTGTCCCAGCATTAAAGACTTTTTTTTTTTTCTTTTTCATATTAATTTGAAAATAGCAAATAGAAGTAAAATGCCTGTGAAAAATTTAAAAAGTCTATAAAGCTTTTGAAGGACTTTGGAGTTTCTCCTCTGTGCTAGAATACAAAAGCCCTATTAGATTCCTTTTCTCAAAACATAAATGTGAGCTCACATCTTTAGCAAATATCTAGGAACAGCTGAATTGTACTACAATTTCTAGCATAGCACTCTTCTATGATCTTTTTTTACTATAGTCTCTTCCCTCCCACCCCTTTTTCAGACTCCATAGCCAGGCTGTCATAAAGAGTTGCTTAGAATGATTCATATTTTAACAGTACTATGGATATGTAGAACATGAACTAGTCTTACTAAAAGAATTATAATCTGAATGTAAAGCAGAGAAAATACTTTTTCAAGGAGATATGAGGTTTGCTGTAGCTTCAGTACCAAATTCAGCTCTTGGGCTTACCGCTTCATGGAAACTCTACAAGCTACCACACAGGGAAGAGACAGATGCCACAATGTGAGTCTTTCTTTGCTGTGTTCAATTAGACATATCCTAGGCTCACAAGCTTGGCATAATCAGACATCTTATTTGTCTTTGTAAAACAATTATTTTTTATTTTTCTGCTAAAGAAATTTTCCCAAATATTCCCATGACTGCAGATGTAAAGCATCATATCTCAGTTCTGACCCCTTCTTAGACCTGAAGGTCATTATCCCATTGAAGGGGATGAAATGTACATAATACACATTTTAATTCTGGCAACATGACAGAGTAAACCAGGAATGAATAGATGAAGATGTGTCATCACAGATCCCTGGAAGAACAGCAGGAGGCATTGAAGGTAAACACAGTAACAACATGTCCCAGCTCCAGCTGAATTTCAGCTGGAAAATGAGAAAATGAGCACGAAGATCAACTGAAGTCCTAGCTGAGTCATATGACACCATTAAGCATAGAGAAAACCTTTATTTCCTAATCTCAGGACAGTTCAAATCAGCTTTAACAGCTGAGTTTTTAATTCTTCATTGTTCACAGCAGAATGCCCCTCCCTAAAAAACTCAAAGCTCTTGGAAGGCTAAGCTAAGAAGATTGTAAAATGCGGGTAGATGGAAAAAACTAATTTGGGCATTTTATGAGGGACACAATAAAATGAAGTAAGACAGCTGAACAATTTCTTGCCTCCTGCAGTGAATTTTAAGCATCCAGAGAAATAAAAGTCTGTCATCACCCCAAGAAGTTTATGGTCAGCCTTGTACATGGGCTGAAGCAGCGTGCTGTTAGAGAATGGGGCCAAGACAGAACTGAACTCAAGCTTTTGGCTTCCCCGCTGAACAGAAGCTCAGGTAGGTCACCAAGGTGAATTGCACAGAGCTTTTGATAGAGTGTTTGAAACAGGGAAATATTTTCCATTGTTCACTTCACTTCAGAGGCACACAGAAAACATGCTTGCGTTGCCAGTGGGAAAAGACTTGCCTTTTTCCACAGGCGTGTTCATCTGCCATTTTTTGTCATGACCAAAATATGGAAGACTCATGGCAGAATGAGTGCGACGGATACAAGAATAATCAAGCAGTGAGTGAATCTGATAAGTGCACTCCACATCTGAGACTTGTTTCTCCTTCTCCATCCCAGGCTGAAGTAACTGTGAATTATTTTAATTAATCTGCCATAGATTGTCACAGCCTAAATGAGTTCAAAAGATTTCAGTGCAATCCATAGCACATCACAAATATCACCTTCAGTTAGTCATTTCTAAAGTCTTAAATCTGAGAGACATGCAGATAAGATGACAGGTATAGCATAAAAATATAAATTGTAGCAGAAATCTACTACAGTCAAGTCATTTTTCTTCCTTAAGCAACACTTTTTTATTAAAAAAAAAAAAGCTACAGCAAAAGTGCCTGCAATTTCCTTAATGACTGAAAGATCTACGTATTTCCCCTAAAAACTGAATTTCACTCTTCCAATGTAAATTATAAACTGTCTAGTTTCCCATGACTGCTACAGTTCATCGCATCACTGTGCCACCTGCATTGAGATACATTCAGTAACTCATGTCCTAAACAATCCAATGTAATTAATATGATAGTCATAATTAATATGATGTTTTCATATCTAAGATGAAACAGACAGATGGGGACAAGAGTCTCACATGCATCTGGTACTAAATAATAGGAGCCTGGCAAGATATTTTTTGCTTGACTTGCGATTTACATATTTGATTAAGTACTACGAGATTTTACGTGTGAGTAAACTAGAGACCAAGATATCCCATAAAAATTCCAGCACAGTAAACTTCCAGTTTCAAATGTAAAATATATAGTGCATATAGCCCACCATCTTCCCATCTAAGGTTATGAGTCAAGTTTTTCAAGCCATAAAAAAATATGCTATTCTCAGTCATGCAATACACTACATAATTAGCAGTAAGAATCTCTCATGGTATTGGAAGTCTGATTAAGAAATGGAACACAGACAACAAATGTATTTCCGATTTTTTTTTTTCCAATTTGAAAAATCTGATTATCACAGACTTTTACTGGGATAATGGCTATGCTACCAGAGTTAGTAATCATGAACTGCCCAAACCCACCTCTTTCTGAGAACAAGTTTCACAAACTTCTTCAGTACAAATTGTACATCTAAGCAAGGCTTTTGACAACCTGACTCTATTTCCTGCTGTTACCTTTCCAGGCCCATTTGTACCTTGGAAGATTCAGCTAGTAAAGGTAGAAATAATAACTGTCTTTTTAATAACAGGTTATTTCTTTTGAGCTTTCACGATACATGAAAAATACATCCTGTAAATCTATCTCCTGCACATATTTCAACTCGTTCGTGAAAGAGCATCTCTCACTCCCTCATGTTGAAGCTATTCTACTTTTTTAGTAGAATAATTGGCATTGGATTACAGCAACACTCAGAACAACCTTTCACTTTGTCAGTTTTGAGATACAGGATTCAGGCAAAGATCTGATCCTAGATACTAACAATTTAGTTTTTTCTTTTATGGACATTTTATCTTATTACTTTGAGCCATAACAAAACAAATGTTATTTTCTAGTGCCAGTCTGCCTGGGCACTTCAGGTAGTGCAGTGGCTGTAATCTATTCTCTTCACTATTATGTGGCTGTTTTCTTTCAGTTACTGGATCATTTCCAAATGTTACCAGTGATTATTTCCTGGGTTTGTTTGGGGATTTTTTTTTCCTTTTTTTTTACTATTGGCAGGACTTGGGGGTTCTTTTAGGGTTTGGTTTGGTGTTTTCTTTGGTTTGGGCTTGGTTTTGTTTTGGTTTGAGGGTTTGTTTTTTTTTTCTCCAGGTCATTCCTACTGACAAGAAAGAGATTACTCTTGGATCAAAGGTAGAAATGCAGTTGGTCAATTATCCTTATATATACAAGGGCTGACTGTTAATTTGCAATAAATTCATATGAATTTGTATGAATATTCACTAATAATACTTCTGTGAAAGCAGAGCTTCATGTGAGGCACTGCTATTCAAAACTATCAAGTGGTTGTATGTGGTGTAACTTTGGATCAAGTGCTTGCAACTCAGTTGAAATGCAGGGGAACCAAATAAAAGCACCTGTAAAATTAAGGTTTTAAATTCAAAAGAGAAAACTTGCAGGAGTAGAACTGAATGTGGCAGAGACATGGAAGATGAAAAAGTCAAAAGTACAGGGTTTTTCTTCAACTTTCATTACAAGTAAAGTAGAGGAAACTTGCAGAGAAGGGCCTCAGATCTAAGTGGGTGAAAAAATATCTTCAAAAGTGAGAAAAGCAGTAAGGCTTCAAGAAAAGGAAAAAGGGTTTAATCAGTAGTGAGAGTTATGTGTTACAGGTCAATATGTTTAGAGAAGTGAGAACTGCAAAAGCCAAGATAAATTAGATCTTGCAAAGGATATTAAAACAAATACTGAATAGTTCCTTATCCACATAATTAAAAATAGATCAAGGAAAGAGATTAAATATAATCTAGGTATGGCCCCAAAACCTGAATTAATATTTTGGCTCAGTTTTCAGTGAAGTTTAGGGCACTAAGCATAGTAGGAGAGGCAAGCTGTCTTATAGAAATCAGTGTCTATAAATGTGAATTACCATAAGTAGGATGCAAAAAAATTCTCCCTAGATATTCGGTGCATTCAGGTTGGACAACGGGATAATTTCTATCCAAAAGATGTTATGATATCTCCGGTAGTTTTAAGTCTTCCAGCTGAGTATAGCCACTATTTTCAGTCCATATAGTACCACTGCAGTTCTGAAAAGAAAAATATGATTTGGGCACTTATCATTACATAATAATTTACACCTACTTTGAAGGAAATAATGATTGAAGACTCAAAAATAAACAGATAATATGATAAGAAAACCCTGTGATCTTATCTAAATTGTGATAACCAGGCTAACAGACTACTTGTTCTTTGTAGATTTTTTTAAAGGAGTTGTAGATAAATGAAATGAAGGAGAAATGACCAATATAGACCTCAGCAGAGAATTTGATACTGTAAATCATACTAACAAAAATTAATAGAACAGAGCGCAAGTTCGTGAAATTCAGAATTAATAACAATTCTTTTTTGTATCACCTAGGATTTCATCAGATTGAAGGGATGAAAGGGAAAGAACTGCATTCCCTTAACCACAGGATAACAATAGGCCATGAAAGCGAAGTGGCTGCAAAACAGACAAGGCAATAGGAAAATGAAGGGTTGAAGGAAGGAAGAGAAAAAAACTTTTTTTTTTCTTAAAGGATACATATATGGAAATTATCATTAGGACAAAGCAGCCTCTGTCATTTGTAAAGTTTTCCTTTGGATTTTCATGCCAGATGTTCCTAACATTTCTTAGTTTACTGTGATAATAAAATTATGTATCTTTTATTAAATTAAAAACCTCATGCAGGTTTTTACATGAATTTTGTTAGAAATAAGAATATCACTCACATTATTCAGACCCACACTCATTCCTCAGAAATGGCACAGCCGGAACACAGACACCCTAATAATGACATCTAAAAAGAACAAAATTACACAAATGCATGCACAAACCCAAAAAGAATATTTTGGCAGTAGTTGATCATATATGAGCATAGATCTGAATGGATCTTATACACTGTTTCCTATAAGTTAATACTTTTAGAGTATAAAGCATAGTAGCACCCTCATAAATAATAACTTTATTAGCCTCATAGCTTTAGATTAGATTTCTGGTAAAAAAAACCCCAAAAACATAAAAACACAACCTCTGCTGCAAAGTTTTCAACTAAAGCTTCAATTAAAAAGTTTACTAAAGGGTATTCTGCAGAGACATAGTGTCAAGCCTAAACATGCAAAGAAATTACCTTGACTGTCAAATCTGTTTTCCTAAGAAAAAAACATGTCATACATATCTCATACACTTCTACTTTCACATTCTGCAGCTGATTCCATATTTCAAGAGAATTAGAATCATAGAATCATAGAATCAACTAGGTTGGAAAAGACCTCTGAGATCATCAAGTTCAACCTTTGCCCCAGGACTGCCAAGTCCACCACTAAACCATGTCACTAGAGACCTCATCTACACAGATTTGAAGACTTCCAGGGTGAATTAGAGAAGAAATGTGTTTTTAGAGCATACAGAACTCAACAGGGTTCAACAGCACTTGACTCACCAAAAGGGTGACCTGGTCTACCAGAGCCCAAATAAAAACTATGGAACAGAAGGACCTGCAATGTAATAATTTGCTTAGGAATAATATGTAAGTAACATTTTTTATCGCTCTCAGGTGAAACACAGTAAGGACAATCCTGTTAAAACATATATCCAAAAGCCCTTTAATTTTCTGGAATATAAAACTGAAAAAATAATAAAAAAACTTCCAAATTTTTTCATCTCTTAAGCTGTTGTCTCTAGTTTCTAGATTTCAAGGGCACACTTCATTATATAGTTTTATCGGTCAGAAGCAGTTTCATATTTTGATAAAACTTTGAAAAGGAAAAACTGTTGTTCTGTACAAAATATTATAAAATCTTAGGTGAAGCAATCTTAACAGCCACAGAGATGTCATGTAAAGTTTCCTTTCATAAAAATCAGGCTTGCTTACTGATATTTAGGCACCATACCTTCCAATTCTTCTATAAGCATACTCTTGTATAACCACTTTGTCAGATGAACTAGTGTTTTTCAACCAGTATGACAAAACCCCATATCTGCAAGCGTCTAATTCAAAACCATATCAAGATTCTCAAATATTTTAGGAACAGACACGAATATGATAAGATAAATGTCAGTTAGTTTGGCATAAAATTTTACAAGTTTTCAATGAAAAATGACTGGCTTGTTTTCTATTGTTCTGAATGTTCCTTTTTTCAAACCAATTTGTTTATCTATTTGGATAAAAGAAGTAATTTATGCCTCTCCAGAAGAGTTCCTACAGCTTTTACAGGCTTCTATGGATTAATCATATGCTAGCTTTCTTTTGTAGCAAGGTTTCACTGAAAATTAAATTGATCTACACAGTCTCACAGTAGCAATTTTCCAAGCAAGAATATCAGCAGTACCCATATAAATGAATAAAGCTTAATATCAACATTGTTTAGAGACAACATACAATCTCTAACTCTAAATTAAACAATGAGATTATATTAGTTAATGACACGCTAAATGAACTTACTTTCAAACTCTTATTTTAAAAATGACGTCTAAATTAAATAATTCTACTGTGATAACACCACCTGTGTCCTCTTTTTTACGAACCTCACTGCTAAATAGTTTTTGCAATGATTCAAATATCTAGAATAATTCACTATCGAGACATGATAAACCACGTGCCTTCTGTTGCAAACTCCAAAAACAGTACTTAAAGAGTGTCAAGGCTTTTTCTCGTATTATTTGATAGAGGTTGTCTCCTTAAAGTAGTATTCTTTCTGAGACTTCATATTCTCTGCAAGTTCTCCAGCACTATTGCCAGGATGCTTTAAAGTGAAAATCAATGCAAGCTGCAGCAGTTTTGAAAGAAAGGCCAAAAAAAAAACAACCCACAAACCTGAAACTTACAAATCATGGGGCTTCTTTCCCACTAAAATTTTGTAAGTGGTTATCTCTGCTTTATTATACCTGATACTGGCTATGATCACTAAAACTACAGATTCTGTAAAACTAAACAATGAACTGTTAAACCCCTTTCAATAAGAAACATTGGAGTTTCTTTCCTCCATTCAACCTAGTCTGCAAAGATACCTCTACTGCACAACAAATAAAATTGTATGACAAGGTAAAACAATGTAATTATGGCCCCAGGAGAACCATTAGGACTTTTGCCTTTGATTTCCATAGGGTCAAGGTCTCACCCATGATGACAGTGCTTAGGGATAAAGGGGTGAGTAGGGATAAGGAATGCTATAAGGTGACTTAATACCACTTTGCAGCATACATTTTGTAAAGAATCCTGCCCAGGGCAAAATAATTTAATTTTACAAGGTGACATGAACACACAGTAGAGACTATTCATGTTCTTTTCACATATATAATATTGCTGACTTTTCCTTAATAAGAGTAAAGGTCTGATTATTCCCAGAGACACCTCTATGTATTTTAGATCAGACTTTAATCCATCTGCTTATCCATCATTTCTTGGGTCTATTTCACTTGACAAGGCCTTGATCAAAGCCATACTCCAAAATTCTCTAATCAACAGCATGTAATTGATTGTTCATGAAAAACTGCAAGACCTGTATTCCTGTCAGTGAGCCACAAGTCATGGCCCTTGGTATCATATTAGAGCTTGACTTCGGCCAAATACTCTCAGGTCACTTTTTGGATCAACACATAAGCAAACACACTACTTACACAGCATACACATATTCGTCATCTCTTGAATAAAACCCAACTGACCTTGACTGCATGCTAGCTGAAATGTACTAGCAGAAATGTGGAAACAACACAAGCTCATTCACTGCCTTCAGAATAACAGATTTATTTCTACACTCTGGGTAGAATGTAGTCATTTAGTTTCCTAGAAGAAGAAATCCCAAATTGTAGCCTTCTCACTCTTCTGCCAGAGCTGTTTTGTAACTCCTGTCCCACAGAGCACTTCTGGTGTTTGGTTAAGAATGTTATCAGAAGCAACAGAATAAATCTTAAAAAAAAAATTGCCATTTAAGATCATGTTCTGTCTCTGTGTTGAAAACATTGATTGTGGAGTTATTTTTCTTTTTCACTTCCAGTTTTTCCCATTGTTCCACAGAGCTTGCTGAATTTCCTCTTTTAACGTTAGCATTCATAGAATCATAGAATGGTTTGGGTTGGAAGGAGCCTTAAAGATCATCTAGTTCCAACCCACCTGCCATGGGCAGGGACACCTCCCACTAGACCAGGTTGCTCAAAGCCCCGTCCAGCCTGGTCTTGAATACTTCCAGGGCATCCACAACTGCTCTGGTCAACTTGTTCCAGTGTCTCACTGCCTCATGGTAGAGAACTTCGTCCCTGTATCTGATGTAAATCTCCCCTCTGTCAGTTCAAAACCATTCCCCTTGTCCTATCACTACATGCCCTCGTAAAAACTTCCTCTCCAGATTCCTCGTAGGCACTTTTAGGTGCTGGAAGTCTGCTCTGAGGTGTCTCTGGAGCCTTCTGTTTTCCAAGCTGAACAGCTCTCAGCCTGTTTACATAGGAGAGATACTCCAGCTCTCTGACCATCTGGCCTCACTCCAACAGGTCCATATCCTTCTTGTATTGGGGGTCCCAGAGCTGGATGCAGTACTGCAGGTGGGGTCTCACAAGAGCAGAGCAGAGGGGTTCCTCTGGGTGGCATCCTTTCCCTTCAGCGTGTCAACTGCACCACACAACCTGTATTCATCAGTACATATTATAAAATGGGTTTGAATGACCCATTAGCTGAAAAAGGAAAAAATATTTGAACATAACCCTTCCTGATTTTGGATGTTCACACATATTTAGGGCTTTTGTTTTTTTGTTTTCATCAGTAGCTGATGTAACTACAAAAACGTATGCTATTAGTATACATAAAGTAACATAAAAGGGACTGTTTTCAAATCTGAAACTGAGCATTCACTATTACATATAGGTACTTGTTAAGAATTTTTCTGCGGTAGTTACATTCTCATTCATCTTAATTTTATCCCTAAAAATATTTTTGTAAAATGACATACTTGTCACCTAGGATGTAATGTACCTTCCCCCTGTATTGCTTGATAAAAATAAAAATATGTTATTTTTAAAAAGCCAGTGTATTACTGTCATACTATCACTAGAAACCCATGTGTTTATACTGCTTTAGGGCTTCTAATGACTAGTAGTCAATGCAACTACAATATATACAATTTAGAAGTTGAATTGACTTTAATATTTAGGGCTTACTTTCCATGAAGTAGTACTGCAAGAAGAAAGTAAGATTCTTCATTCCGCAGTTCTGTTGCAAATTATTTCTCTATTATCAAGTATTAAAGAAGGCTGCTTCTTAAGAAAGAAAAAAAAAAGAAGCAGCAGAAGGGCAAGAGGTGCATGTCAATGATGCTGACCTGATGTCTTTTACAGTGATTTTACATTTCTACATTAATGAAGCTACTTTGACTTTTCACTCTTTGTAACTCAGATTGCATTCCTTGTTTTAATGTCACTGTAACACTGCTGATTTTTTTTCCCTCCCCTTCATTGTTTTCATTGCTAATGTCAATTTACTTCTTTTGTCACAGTGAAGAAGATACCAAAGGAAAGAATCATTAGCAAATACAGAAGTCGTCAATGACTGAGGTCCCATCACTGGGAAAAGTCAAGGCACTGATATTTAAAGACAAATTCCTTCATTTGACAAAGTCAATCTGGCAGTCCTTCACCGGCCAGGATAAATGAACTCCCAGTCTAACAGAAAAATGAGCCTTTTGGATTGCTGGGGGTTAAACCCAGCTGCCAAGAAAGCCAGGGGAGAGGATCTGACTCCCAGATGCCTCACCAGAGAAATTAATCCTGGAGTTTAGCATCTGGATCCTTCAACTGCCAAGCTTGCCCCAGTTGTGTGTTTCATCACTAGGCCAGATAAAAAAAGAATGATGAGCAGGAGCAGGTTCTGAACAATCAGTGACAAAGAAGGAGGAAAAAAACCCCAAACAAACAAAAAGCCACAATCAAAATACAAGACCCCAGAAACAAAAAAACTTTAAATCAGGCGTGTATTGCAATTGCATGTGTAATGCTGATGCACTCTGAAACAATGCCCTGCTTTAAAGCTATGTCAAGAAAAGCCACCCAGGTCTTTCGGCTTGTTTTTACAGTGTGGAAGTTAGAAGTGGCAAATTTCTGCAGGTTCAAACTCCCATTAGGGTGCCACCTGTCAAGATTTTACTTGAGCATACATGCTTATAAAATGTACTTTGTTTCAGGGTGATAGCAATCCTCATTAAGCATTCCACTCTAACACCAGCCTCATACACTCATGTAATGTGATTTGAACATACAGATGGGCTCCACCTGAGCAAGTCAAATTCTGATCTAGGAGTAGCTCCATTTGCAAATTCAGACGTCATATTCTGGGAATTTTGGCTAGTCCCATCATAGTTTGGATTACATCTGCAAGGTCGAATGTGTATTCAGATTCTAAAATCCCTACTTTGTAATTCATGTCAAGATCCTGCATATTTATTTGCTTCAATGTAGGATGCTCAGGAGCAAATTTTGACATTTTGCCTATTATCTTAAAGGAAAAAAAAAAAAAAGAAAAATCGTTTGTAACTCCATCATTTTGGAACCTAGTATTTTGCAAAAATCAGTAAAATAGTCCTTTGATTTTTCCCTTCTCAAAACAAACTTTGAGAGGTTCAGTCATCTCATCAGGAGACAAAAAATCCAGGACCAAACATCACTGATCCTCTCACCATATCATTGGCACAGATGGAGTGAATCAGCAAGGCTTTTTTCCATATAGGTGGTTGTGCCTACTAGTTTTCACATCAGCATAATGTCATGGCTGGGTTTGTGTGGCCAGACTGTATACAGAATACACTCTCAGTGTTACATGTTTGTATATAATGTATATTTATTTGGTTTGATATGCCTGATATGTGTATGTTCATAAACATAAGCAAAAGCAAAAAGCAGAAAGTTGCTTTTATTTTGTCCCTTCATGAATAATGTTTAGGTCAACATAGCTAAGACTTTCAACAACTTCTATTGCTGCTGAGGGATGCACTTCTTTAGATGGTGTAATTTTAAGAAATATCATTTTAGAGAACACTGGAGTCAAGTTGTTTTAAAAATTCAGTTTTTTTTTTAAATTCAGGTTTCATTTTTTTAAAGCAGAAGTTCTGTATTATTCAAATAGCTATTCATTTTGAAAAATACTGAAACACTGCACGTCACTACTGAATATTCTTGCTTACCTATAGCATAGCTGCAACATACATTTGCTATTGCTACAGTGGAGATTTAGGAGAACAAAAGAAAATGTTTCTACATGCAGAAATGTGCTTTATTCAATAACAAAAAAAAATAAAAAAATCCCAAACAAAAATCCAGCAACAACCCCCCAGTTTTCAGAGGAGAATTCTTTCTACCCATAAAAATTCTTTTTTCAATTTTTTGTTAGTTTTTGAGAAATTCCTTCTTTTTAGCTTCTTAGGGGAAAAAACCCCAAGTGTGTCTTTTCCAGTCTTCTTTCACAAATGAAAATGTAATACAATATGTTCGTTCTTTTCTGGGGGGGAAAAAAAAAACCAAATGTATGTGTGCCATAGAACAAATTTAGGCTCTAAGCTCAAGATTTCTCCCCAAGCAGTCAGAAGTAAAGCAAATGAAAATTCACTAAATTTGTAGATAAATATGTGAGCTTTTGTAACAAAAAGAATATTTATGCTATTAATTTGCTATAACTTACTATGTGAGCAGTATGTTGCTTACTAAAAATTGAAGTACCTGAGGCAAAGGGAGGAAGTTTGCTTTTGTGCCTTGTTATGCCTGTTTTACATTGGACCAGATTGACTCCTGCCCAGAAGACTTGGTCTTTTCTCAAGAGCAACTCAGCAAGCTCCACTGCAAGAAATATGTGAAATATACAGCGAAGCAGTCAGAAGAAAACACAGAAAATGGGGAATTTTAAATATAAATGGAACTGAGAGACTTAGAAGAAAACCAAGGAACTTTCTTACAACAGAGGAGAACAAGAGGGATCCAGACTGTATACAAATTGCTCAATTTAAGAGTTGCTGGCTGAAAAACAAGACCCTTTTTCCTACTATGAGTTTATTTTGGGGGGTTTTGTTTGTTGTATTTCTGAAAAACCCCACAGCTTTAAAGATTGAAACATATAAAGATTGATTTTGTTATCTTTTAGTATGTATTAAAGAAAGAATAGAGCAGTTCCACTCTGTGGCCTTGGCTGCCTGGGGTCCTATTCCAATGCTTTTCTTAGCTCTTTGTCCAGCTCCTTAAAGTAAACACAAAAGAAACTCTGGCATAATTTAAGCTAACTAGCTGTAGACTAAAAAAAAAAAAAAAAACAACCAACAAACAAAACAAGAAATTATCCACCAAAGAAAGAAAATCTGTACCATTTCATGACATTGTAAAAACTAAGTTGATAATATGGGACACATCAAAGATACAAAATATGAACAAATTACAGCTGGTAGTAATTCTAGAATTTTGATTGGGAATTCATAAATATGGATATGTATTGTTAAATCATACAATTTAAATCAAGCAATGAAATTTAATAGCTGATGAGAAATTGAAGAGGTGACAGAAAAGCTCTCAGGATAAAACTTGTTTCCTAATGAGATCAGAAACTCCTATTCTTACCAAGCAGATGAGTCAAACTGTAATTCAATAACTTAAATACACAAAATAGGTATTATGAATCACCCTTGAAACAGAGGGGCACTGTCTTCCTCCACAAATATTGTGTAGGCAATCCTTTGCGTACTACTTCTTTTGTGTCATAAGTCATTAAGCTTAATGATGACTAGATACAGCAGAAGACTTAAACGCCTATCTAACTTAGATACTCCTTAACATTTAATTTTAGGCCTGGTTCCCAGAATGCAATTCAAATCTCAGAGCTAAATATCCACACCTTTACAAGGCATGAACAGCATCTCAGAAGGGTAATGAGAAAAATCTATATGACAAACAAGAAACCAAAACTAAAACACAAAGAAATGCTGATCACTAAGCTTTTCTGAAATCCAGCACTGTCTCTGGAACTGGAGTCTCAAAAACCTAGGCACGCTTCTTCATTTTGGATTCAGGTCTGAAATTCTCTCCTAGACCTAGACTGCAATTATTGTTCTTTCAAATAATGAGATAACCTGGATATGGCTTAAAGTACATTTATATTTTGGTATAAGTACAGTGTTTGCCATGAGAAAAATATGGGCTTAAGCCCTCCTGAACTTCAAGGAATTCACTTCTGTTCATTCAAAACTGTTTGCTGGGTTTGCCCAATGACTACTCCATATGAAATACATAAACAAAAGCTGACAGTCAAGAACCTGTGAGGATTCCCTGGTAGGGGGCTGCTTCAACAACTGGACTATGGAACTATTCTTCCTTAGAATGTTCTTCCTGATCCTGCACATTTCCTGAAGTTCTGAAATGTTACAGTGGTACAGCATTGACAGGAATATGTATTCGTATCTCCACCTAACTCTACCTGACCCACCCTTTGCTGCACACACTGTAAATTGAGTTTTTAGGTGGCACTCCTGGCAGGTAACAATGCTGGCTTTTATCTCCTTTCTTCTAAAAAATCAAGACTAAGATCTTCTTTTTCTCCAGCAATGATGGAGGTAGCCCTACCTACCAGGGGAGAGAAAAGTGGGAAGGAAAAATTTTCTTCCAGTCATACTTTAGAAAGAAAGCAGACTCAACAATAAGACATACGTGGGCGCTTTTAGCCTAAGCAGTTCTGGATATGCACAAAAAGAAGAAATGAGAACAATAAAGACATTCCAGACTGGGTATGAACGTTGAATTTTAAACATTTTTACATACAGGCAGATACTGAGCCTTCTATTTCTTTACATAGCACTACTGGCTGGAGTGTACATTTGCACTGCTCAGTAGAGAGCAGGTCCACAGGCAGGATAATACATGTTCCTTCGCAAACAGTCCGCACATGTTAAATCCATTACACTATACATGACTTCAATTAGTCCTAAAAATACATGTTGATCTGTTCCATATGTATTCAAAGTGACCTGCAGCACACAGTATTCAGCTCAAGAAAATAACCTGAACCAACTTATCAATTCCATATTCACTATATGGCATCACTCCAAGAACTTTTTGGAATATAGGTATAAAATGGACTTGAAATTGATAAATTCAGGGCCATGTTATGACCTGGCCCATCAGTGTTGCAAGAAGAGGAATGAAAGGGCAAGCATGCGACTATTATGTTCCAGAATCAGTCAAAAATGACACCATGTAACTCTGGAGAAGTGCCTGGACCCACACTTAAAATACACATATTTTTTGAGATTTCACAAGTCTTGTTTTAGGTCCCTAGTACCCCTTGAAACTGAGCTTTGAGGACAATTTTTGAAAGGTTCTCATGTGAAAGAGAAATCTGTAGCAAAAGAGTCATTTAGAATCTCTAACTACTTATAAGCAGTTATAGGGTCTTTATTTCTTACACAAGTGGCATCGAAACCTCGCTTGAAAATGCCAAATAAAATTAAAAGACGCTTTTTTTTTTTTTTTATTTAGGTGAAATGAGCAAAATTGGTCTACTGTTAAAGGGATAAAAACAAGCTAATTGTGAAATTGCATGCTCCTCAATATTAAGGGAATTTACAAAAAGCAACAGAAAGGATGAAGAAATTTTAAAATACCTTTTAAATGAAATGCTATATAAGTAGATCTATGTTTTGAAGGATACAAGGTATATATTATTAGGAAAAGCAACATACTGACATTACTAAAGCAGGTGCAAATAAATTATGCTGGAAAGTAAAGAAGTGGAGACTGTTCAGTTACACTCTGAAGCTCCTATTGTAAACTAAAGATATTTAAGAATACCTACGAGAAATAATCACAAAACTGGTGAAAAGGCATTTAATAAAACACTACTAATACTCATCTAGTCTGCCTGTGGACATGAAGTCTGTTAATGCAGACCTGCACCTGCTGAATCTCATCCTGACTGGTCACTTGCATCCCTCAAAAATAATCTGTTCTGATAATAGTTTATCGCTTTTCTGCATGTTTTTAATTATAGAATCATAGAATAGTTAGGGTTGGAAAGGACCTTAAGATTATCTAGTTCCAAACCCTCCTGCCATGAGCAGGGACGCCTCACACTAAACCACGTCACCCAAGGCTCTGTCCAGCCTGGCCTTGAACACCACCAGGGATAGAGCATTCACAACTTCCTTGGGCAGCCCGTTCCAGTGCCTCACCATCCTCACAGTAAAGAACTTCCTCCTTATATCCAATCTAAACTTCCCCTGTTTGAGTTTTAACCCGTTACCCCTTGTCCTGTTACTACAGTCCCTAACGAAGAGTCCCTCCCCAGCATCCTTATAGGCCCCCTTCAGATACTGGAAGGCTGCTATAGGGTCTCCACACAGCCTTCTCTTCTCCAGGCTGAACAGCCCCAACTGTCTCAGCCTGTCTTCATACGGGAGGTGCTCCAGTCCCCTGATCACCCTCGTGGCCCTCCTCTGGACTTGTTCCAACAGTTCCATGTCCTGTTTGTGTTGAGGACACCAGAACTCCAATACTCCAGAACACAAAACTCCAAGTGAGGTCTCACGAGAGCAGAGAAGAGGACTATCATTTGTGTCAAAAAATACGTAATTGGTTCTCGTACCTTCACCAGCTACAGGTCATAACCCTTTTTCATTCAAATGAATCTATTAGTGAGATTAATGAACAGAATAGTGTAGAAATAAATCTTCTGACTACATCCACACAATAGTAAGGTTTTGATGATGACTACCAAGGCCCCATTTTGCCTAATGGTTTTATAAACTATATCAAGAAGAGAGAGGCATGGTTCACTCCAGGCTGCTTAGAAAGGAATGAAAAAGGATTATGTCTTACCAGAAAAATGAATTGTCCTCCTCCACATAAATAAAAAAATGGCAGATTAGAAAAAGGTGGTTTGAATGTAGAAATAGCAATGCAAAGCAAAAATGACAGATCACTCAGTCTTATGGAATGTTTTTGTAGAACCTGTCCAAAGTAATATTGAACTAAAATCATAAATGGCATCATCTAAAGAAATTTGGAAGTAAGGTTTGAATTTAATTACATATATATACACATCTATATCAAGTCAAAATATATTAAAAAGATGTAGGTATGACTACCTTTCTTAGTCAATTAAAAAAAATCAAAATAAGTGATTAAATACTGCTATATTACTTAAGCTATTACCTACCTCATTTTTCAGGATTCAAATGAAATGGTCTTCAATAGCAGTAGCAGCAGCAGCAGCCAGACTATGTTTTAACATTGAAGCAACCAGATGGGCATTCCACTGAATTAGCCCTGGGAGTTTCAAAACTCATGAGTAGCGTGCAGATGAATTCATGCACTACTGCTTTATAAGACAGCAAAGGTACAAATGGAATAGAAAAGACTATTCCTACATGTATATGGATCAACAGTATTTATGAACCATTTTGAACTACATCACTAGGTCACTTCTGTTCTTTAAACGGGGCTAGATCTGTTAATTCAATTCACTTGTTTCATCTGCATTACGCAGGCATAAAATGAAGAAAACCAGTAATGAGACAGGCAACTATGTCCAAAATTCTTTAGGGATCTCAGATATCTATTTACTCTTCTTGTTCCCTCTTCTGAACAATCAATGTCATTGTCTTTGTCTTCACTTTTTTCCATCAATGCTTCCACTGCATTTGGCAAACTCCTTGTTACGTTTTGGAGATATACCCCTTCCTCTGAGGACAATGCAATCACTTCCACTTACTTTAATGGTCCAGTGACAAGGCTTAACTTGCTAAATTTTCATCTTTGTCAAAATTTCTCTGTCTCTGACTTTCTGATATTTTACCTACTTTGAATTAGCTATGATGGCATACTCTGTCTCCAATAGAAAATCTCTCTACTGCTGTTGCATTTCACTTATAATCTGTATCATTTATATTATTTAATTATGTGAGGAGTTCTGGGAAATAGCATAATGAAAGGCATTATACAAAGCAAATGTACATTGTATTGTAATTTGGTTTGGTTACTTCAGTGTGTTTATATGCTTCAAGACTTTCTTCCCTAATAGTTAAATCCATTTATGTCACAGATGTTTGGTTATTGGTCTCCTGCCTCTGCTTAAAGGTACTGTAATTGAGCACCTGCATGTGGGGACAGAGGGAATTGGGGATTCTTGGTTAATTTTCTCCATCTATAAATTATTTATTGTCTTGTACCATTCTCTTGTCATCCTCTCTGGGACTCCTTTAAACTGTCAGAGACACCTACTTACTTTTAATTGATTGCTACTCTGTGCTCATTGAGTTTTCCTAGATGACAAACATAGAAGAAATATTAAAACAAACTGTATTTAACTACAAGAGAAAAGGATGGCATAGCACAAACTATTGCCAACAGTGGAGTCTAATCTTCTGAAATACTAAATTCCAGGTAGGAAAATCTCGTTAAGCTCAAAGAATAGCTAGTGAGTTTAAACCTCCTGAGCAACCTGCTATAGCTGACTCTGTATGAGAACAGGGATGGACTATCTGAACTCCAGAGGTCCCTTACCACCTCAGCAATTCTGTGATTCTGTTATAGAGCTAACTAAGCATCAAGTTACCTTTTTAATAGAAGATTAGGAAAGTGAATTTGGCTCCTTATAATCCCATGCACAACATGAGCAAGTACCACTACTTCTCTGATCTGTTCCTATAAAATGAACATAATAGTACTTGTCTTCTTCAGAGTGGCATTTGCATATATGTTTAAAAAAAATGCATTTTGACTACATGCTATATTAATACAACTGTCTCTGTTTTAACATACTCTGTCTTTTGAATCTGCCAAGCATTTATCTCACAAGATTAATGGGACATTGAATTAAAAAAAAAAAAAAAAAAGCCAGGTCTTCAGATACTAATTTTGTCATTCTGGCACACAAAAAGTCCATGAATAAGAGGAGAAAATCTAAAATTATTATCTTTTCAATCTTTTCACAGGAAAATATTGTCCCCACTGTCATCTGGAAAAGCACTCTACCTGACAATAACTGGAGAATAGCTGTAGCTCTTACCTCATAGTAGCAGAATCATTATAATATACCAAATAAATAGAAGGTCAAGGGTATAGCACTGGAGAAGTCAGGAAAATAATAACAACATTTGTAGGAGCCAGAAGAACTGTTAGCAGTATAACATCCAGGTTCAATATCAGGCTGAAAGCTCAATACACTTATAAATGGATCACTGTGAGTCAATATTATCTGTGGAAAGCATCAGGATTCAGACAACTCATAAATGACTACTTAACTTTAAAAATATTATAGGAAGGCATGAAAGAATCTATAACAATCTTCAGCTATTTCTTAAATCTATCAAGAGTGACATTTTATTTAAGAATTCAGATGACATGGAAGTACAAATCAGCATAACTACAATTTACAATATTGAAATTACCAGATATAAGAAGAACATCACAATTCACTATGTCATCTCTATCTGAAACCTTGGACCCTACTTCCTGAAAAAAAATGATCTGGTTGGAAAAGGAAACTTTTAAAATGAGGACGTTCATGTCTGCCTTCAAAATATGTATTTATATAGCCCGGAAAGAAAGCACACTCAAAATACACAATGTCATACAGAATGCGTACAAGACCTCATCAGCAGAAATAGAAAGCTACGCCATCCCATTAGGTTTTAGTGGGCAGAAAAAATTATGATACATAACATACTGCTATATCTAGAGCTCCTGTCATAGTGCTGCTGGTGTGCTGTTGTTCAGCTTTGATTATAGGCTCCTTAGGAAAGAGAGGTCAGGCAGATGGGGAGAAGGTGTACCTATTTATGTCAGTAATAAGCTGGAGAGTATGGAACACTGTCTGGGGATGGATGATGAGCCAACATCACTTGATGAGCTTGTGGGTCGGGATCAAAGGGAGTACTGCAATGGGGAACATTACTGTGGGGATCTGTTGCAGACCACCTCATCAAGAGGACTCTGTGGATGAAGCATTCTACAAACAGATAGGAACAGCCTCACGCTTGCAGGCCCTTGTCCTCATGGGGGACTTCAACCATCCTGATATCTACTGGAGAGACAGTACGGCCTGGCACAAGCAATCCAGAAGATTCCTCAACTCTGTGGAAGACAACTTCCTTCTGCAAGTAATAGAGGAGCCAACAAGGAGAGGCGCCATGCTTGACCTCGTGCTCACCAATGGTGAGGGTGGTGAGGCACTGGAATCGTTGCCCAAGGAAGTTGTGAATGCTCCATTCCTGGCAGTGTTCAAGGCCAGGCTGGACAGAGCCTTGAGTGACATGGTCTAGGCAAGGGGTTTGGAACTAGGTGATCTTAAGGTCTTTTCCAACCCTAACTATTCTATGATTCTATTATCAGATTGCTTTACACTTATATTTCACACATGTGATGAGAGATCCACAAAAAGATAATTGAACTCCTCTTTCCTGAATAGTCAGATAAATTCTTGTGCTCCCTCTGAATTTGCTACCTGCATACACTTCAAATTGTCTGTTGAAGTCAAAAGCAGGCACTGGAAAATAAACTATGTAGTCATTTCTCTATATTAGTGCCATATGCCATTAGAACATTTTGCTGAAACCTAAAGGCAAAGAATATGTGTTGAAACACAGAATTTGCAGCAAGAATCTTAAATGGTTTATCATGATTATTGAATTTATAATCTATTCAGCATTGTGTATTATTGACTCCCTTCACAAAACATGCAGACATTTAGTAGAAGGTACTTTTACATGTTATGCAAGAGCATAGACATTTGTATTTACTCTTGAATTTAAAAAGGTATCTGAAATGTGATTTGTTCATCCCAATATGTATTCACTCCCTGTCTTTCAGAGAGGGTTGAATCTTAATCCCAGCAATATTTCTATTTTCAAACACAATTACACCAAAACTTAAACCATCGTAACAGGTTATCCATATACACATTGAAATTCTGTAAAGGAAGAACAGGAAGATTCACTCATTTAAAGACAACGCATGAAAGACTGGGGTTTTCATTTCCTAACCAAGTATATTGATAGTATTTTAACTAAGCCATCATCTTTATTGCACTTTTACAAAGACCTTATCATAAACCAGCAGTGCTTGAGGCATACTAAAATTGTAAGGAATTTCTCTCTCAAAGAATTAACACAATGCCCCTCTGGCACTGTTTAGAAATTCTTCATTTGCTCCACAAACACTAAAATGCTGGCAGAGCATGAGTGTAAGAAAGAACACCAAACTAGCATTATTTAACAGCATTCAGCTTATTTTTCACAAATGATTTTCTGAAGGTTACTATCATGTTAGAAAATTAGAAAATAAAAGGAAGCTTTCAAAATTAAAACTGAATTTATAAACATTGTAAATATTAGTGTTTTAGCACCATTGACCAAGTACTTTTAATTAGCAATGCTAAAGCACTGCTATCAGCCCTCCTGAAGCTGTCACAATTCTTAGTGATCAGCCCTGTCCTTTCTTCTCTTTCATTTTTTTATTATTCTGTTCTAGGTGGATGCCATGATTTGTCTTGCACCAAGCTATTGCATTTTAGTCAATTTTGAATTTAAAAGTATGTCACTTTTCTCCCTTGCCAGTTTTAGTAATTTCAGATCCATCTTTAGAAGGCAGCTTGCAACTTCCCCAGAAGCTTATCAAAGGGTATTTGTGCTTTTGTTCCTCCAAGTGCACATTGCCAGCTCACAACCAAATTTTCATCCACCAGCGTCCCCAAGTCCTTCTCTGAAGGGCTGCTCTCGATTCTCGATATCAGTTCATACTGATACTGGGGAGTGCCCTGACCCACATGCAGGACCTTGCACTTGGCCTTGTTGAACTTTATGAGCTTCTCATAAGCCCACTTCTTGAGCCTGTAAAAGTCCCTCTAGAAGTCATCTCTTTTCCTTAGTATGCTAAGGAAGCTGCACCCCTTAGCTTGGTGTCATCTGCAAATTTGCTGAGGGTGCACTCGATCCACTGTATGTGTCATTATGAACATATCAAGTGGTATTGATCCCAGTACAGACCCTTGAGGGACACCACTCATTGCTGGTTTCCACTTGGACATTGAGCAGTTGACTGCAAGTCTTTGAATGCTGTCAGCCAGCCAATTCCTTACCCATCTGGCAGTTCATCCACCAAGCCCATATCTCAGATTTAGCAAGTGTGTTGTGGAAACCATACCAAAGGCCTTACAGAAGTCAAGGTAGATTACATTCATACATCTGTTTGCAGGTGATTCACTTCATCATAGAAGGGCACTAGACTCTTCAGGCATAATTTGCTCTTAGTGGAGCCATAGTGTCTGTCTCGATCACCTCTCTGTCTCCTACATGATTTGACATAATTTTCAGGAGGTTCTGTTCCGTGATTTTACTGGACATTGAGGTGAGGCTGGCTGGCTGGTAATTCCCAAGGTCCTCCTTTTTACTCTTTTTAAAAATGGGTGTTCTTTTTTCCAGCCGCTGAGGTCTTCACCTTTATAGTACACACCTACAAATGCTGAAGAAGCTGTCTGATGCCCTAGTGAAGCTTATCTCAACTGCTTTTGAAAGGTCATGGTGATCAAGAGAGGTTCCTGAGGGACTGGAAGAAAGTAAACATCACCTCTATCTTCCAGAAAGGCAAGAACTGGGATCCAGAGAACTACAGCCCCACAGAAGGTGATGGAGCAAACAACCTAGAATCCTTTTTCAAATCCATAAAAACAAAGAAGAGGATTGGAGTAGTCAGCATGGATTTATGAAGGGGAAGTCATGCCTGATCAACCTTGTAGCCTCACACAACAAGGTTACTCGCTCAGTGGATAAGGGGGCAGAAGGTGCTTATTTTGACCTAGGCTTTCAAGACTGTCTCCCATAACATCCCCATAGACAAACTTACAAAGTTTGGATAAGTGGAAAGTAACATAGATTGAAAACTGGCTGAACTGCTGGGCTCAGAGGCATGTGATCAGTGACATGAAGTCCAGCTGCAAGCCTTTCTGCAGCATGTTCTTGGCTCAGAGAAATTTGTATGCCTGAGACACCAGCATGGTTATGACAATATAATTTCTAGTCACAAATGTTTCAAACGCAAAAGTCTCCAAGATCCCTTCAGAATGAAAAGCACTAGTGCCAAGCAGCCATCCATTCAAAGCAGTGTAGCTATTTACAGTATTTCTCAGATATTCCTTCAAGCACATTTTTATCAGTTAAAGCTATCTTGTTAACAGTATGTAAAAATGAAACTTACCCAGAGAGACAGGCATCAGCCTCAGACTTAAGATTTGCTGTGAATCAGTTTGAAAATAAATGCCATTACAGAGTGAGCTTTAACCTTATTTTTTTTATTTGATTTATCATGAATAGAATAATCCCAAATGAGATGCTACTTCCAACAGGGTAAATACACGGTTGTTGCAGGAGTCAGTTTATACCTACACATAACTTTGATACATCCTTAAGACCTTCAAAGTAAAATAAATTTTAATTGTGACTTATAGAGAGGCAAATAAAACAAACCAAAGGCAAGTATTCTAAGACCTTCCAAGAAAAACAGAGTGTATACTTATGCAAAGCTACAGTATAAGGTAGTTCATTTAAACTTTTTAATTTTTTAAGTTATGATAAATTGAAAAATTGAGCCAAATGCAGTTATAAGTAAATTCAATGTAAAGGAAAACAAGGGTAATAAAGCAGATGCTAAGTTGATCAGATTGTAAAGACAAGTGGAAAGCAGGAGGAAAGGCAGGAAAAGAAAAGCGCAGACGATCTGCATGGGGATTCCGCAAACTAACAATGTAGAACAGTGTCATGGGTTCAGCAGTAGAAGTCATTTTTTCTCCTTCTTAGTGGCTGGTGCAGCACTGTGTTTCTAACTTTCAGCCTGAGAACAGTACTGATAATA
>WYDI02041419.1:9080-23922 GCA_009867235.2 Psittacus erithacus
TTTTCCTTTTCCTTTTCCTTTTTCTTTTTCTTTTTCTTTTTCTTTTTCTTTTTCTTTTTCTTTTTCTTTTTCTTTTTTCTTTTTTTTCTTTTTCTTTTTCTTTTTCTTTTTCTTTTTCTTTATTTTCCCTCTTCCTTTTTCTTTTGTTTCTTTTCCTTTTTCTATAGAAATCTTAAATATTTTTCACCAGCGCCTATCTCTTCAGATATTCTTATATTAACTAAACTAAGGAATGTAAGTTGGAGATAAAGATCTATGTAGCAGCTGTAATGCTAGTATTCATATAAACTGGAGTTTCAGTTTATTTTGTTCACCAAATATGGGTGATATGACTATCCCACATGCCTTTAAATGATATTTTTCATCTCCTTACAAAGGTCTGTTCTTAGATAGAAACCACTGTGGTCTAAACTAGAAATGTGAGAAGACTTATATTTATTATCTTGTTAGTTCCAGAAGAGAAATCTACAGCACTTACAGAAGACTAAGCAGGGTTTAATGGTAGTTTACGTGCTCTGTCTCTTAGCAGAATCATGTACTGTTTACAACTGTTTCCAAGACATGCAGGTGCATTGTGAGAAAATGAGCCACTACTGAAGTCATATTATGGACACTTAGTTACAAGTGTTTCAGTCACATAGCAAGAAATTAACAATGCTGCGCTTGTTTTTTTTTTTTAATATTTCTCATATTTCTTATTCTCATTCTAAAGGAATGCATTCTAATCCAAGGACACATTCTCATACATTCATTAATCCCGCTGCTCTAAAATGTTTCACATGAAAACTCAAAATCAGATGGCTTTATGTGTTCCAACTGGGCTTTTGTAAAATAGGGTCATCCTTGAACTTGTCATCTGCTGAGGTATTAAATTCCAGATTTCACTCAATTACATGAACCTAAGAATGTGGCAAGTTGCCATTTCTTTCTCAACTTTGAACAAATGTTATTGCATCAAACAGTTTAATTTCAGAAATCCCTCAATTATAAATGGCCCTTAACAGGAAGTTGTACATCTTTTAAAAATTTACCGATGAAGGAATGTGAATGTAAATGGTTCTTATTGCCTGTATTCTGCTAAGAATAAAATACCTTTTTTTATTCATAGTTAAGAAAATATGATTTAGCACATTAATATTTACTTCATAGTTTATTTTTCTTCACATTAGAAGACAGTATTATGAAACCTGATACTTTGCCTTTGCAGAAATATTCATTGATCATTAAGATGATGAAAGTTATGTTTCACTACAGCAAAAAAGTGACAAAAGTAAGGCAAAGTTTGAAAAAAAAATCAAATAAAAAACCCCAGTTAAAGTATAACTAAACGTGCTATGTTAAAAACAATTGTTTCAGATAAAACCTTAACTCTGTGCTAAAATAATTGCTCACAGTCAACTCCTTCTTAAATAAACTATATTTCTTTCTCTGATCCAACCTTCTGAAATATCCTCCATGTCTTTGCTTTTGCAGCAGCGCATAAAAAATAAGTTCACTGGATTTTTTTGACTGAGTTCACTGGACATATCTTATTGCAACATAGCATTTTCACAAAATGTGTACTAATTATACCATAAATATTAAATATAAAAAAAGTTAATATAAATGTGGACTTCATCTGTCTGATGCTATGTGGAATACTGCCAGCCAAAAAAGGGTAGATTGCTTATTAGAGCAAAGTTTTACATATTGACTGAGAAGTTTTAGAGAAGAAAATCTGTATTTTAATATTAAACTTATATGCAAAACTTCAGCATATTTTGCATAGCTTCCCCATCTCTCAGTTGGACTTTCTGTTGAAGCAAAATGCTTTGGACAAGTGTGTCATGCTGGACAAGACCACACTGAACTTCTCCACAAAGGGAGGGAGACAGTGATGTTCAAATGGTGGTGGGTGAGTTGTGAAGGCAGAGCCTGCACTCTCCTAACTGCATGTTGAGGGAAGGCAGCAGGGCTTTATAAGTGGTTACAGAAGAACTTGGGAAGGTAAAGGAGTAGGGCTGGGGCTTGAATAGCTGGGGGGTGGGAGAAGGCAGCTGATGGGAAGGACAAACCTCTCCCAAAAGAGGGAGACCAGGAGAAGTGAACAGCTGCTGCAGCTGCAGGGAGCCCGGGAAACAGTAGCTGGGAAAAGACTGACTTGAAACGGGACCTTCAGAAGCTAAGCCAGGAGCAGCTGAGAGACTGCAGGAAGGAAGGGCTTCTGGGCATCTTCCTGCTGCAGGTAAAGGCAGCTCAGGCAGGCCGCTGGTCACCTTGAAACCTCCGTTAAGTGGTAACAGAAAGCAACTTCTGAGTAAATAAGACAAAAGCCATCAGGCTTTTCAATTACGGGCTTGTGAAGGGGAAAATGGCTCCTGGACAGTCAGAAGTTGGAACCTACTCCTGGGTATAAAATGAGGAAGCTGGGAATGGGTTGGATTTCCTGTGAGAAAATGCTATGTCTGTGCTTGGCATTCTGGCTGTCACAGGTGAAGAAAACACGAGGGATAGATCTGGCCTGTCTCTTGGCATGGACCTTCTGGAGGCACCAGACCCCTGTCAGATCATCAGCATATCAGTAACACACATGTTTGCAAGACCAACAAGTTATAAGACTTTGCTTCTTGTAGGGAATTAAACCTGCCCAGGAAAATGCTCTAACTGTTAGGCTAACTAGCACAGCACAGCTTGTGCTAATGCTATTAAACTCTCTCATCATCCCAAAAAGGCCAGTCTTGTGCACCTCTAAAGCATCTAAGCATCTAAGTTCATAAATCCCCAAATCACTTCACTTAAAAGTGAAGTGCCTCTCCCCTGGCAACGTAGGCTTATGAAACTGATGGTCTTTAAGAGGGAGGCGCTGGTGGAGTGTTTGCTGTGAGGCATCTTCCATGTAGTAATTCTTCTCCATCAGCCTTTGGGTACACTGTGAATCCCATTGTTCCCATCTCTTATGAAAGCTTGGGCTAAGGCAATTTCTTTTAAAACTTAATGCTGAGCCAACATGCTATTTTAAAGTTAAAGTTTTGAGTGGCTGTCCAATGTGAATGACAAAATACAAGTGGGTCTAATAAGTAAATAAGAAATTAAAGCCCTCATACTTCAAGGAATCAAGAGGCTTCTCCAGAAGAACCAAAATTTAAGAAAGTTAACACAAGTAATTAACACAGCTGAAAATTTTACAGTAGATTCAACATGCATATTTTACTGACTGTACTGTACCTGGGTGTATACAGGATTGTTCTTCCCTGATTGTCTAAACTGGCCCAGCACAGGGAAAGCTATGGGTGGGTAAATGCTGGGCTTGCTTTGAATGGAAATGAGAGTAGTGAAGAAAGGAAATTCTGTTCATCTAGATTTCACATGAAAACAGCACCAGGACAATGAGCCAGAAGCTAAGCAAAACTAATACAGTGCCCTACGTCTGTATTAATGTCCATATTCCTGCAGAGATATTTAGGAATTTCTTGACTAAATAGATACAAAGTTCAGACATAAGCACAAAAAATTTGTTAAAGAAGCATTTTAAAATAAAGCACTAATCCAGGAACTAAGACTGTGTAAGTCGATGGTTTTGAAAATATTCCACCCTCATGTCAGCCATGTATTTTTTTTATATGCTGAAAGTGAAGTTGCAGAACCTGGTAAAAGGGGAGGTTTTAAATACTTTCTTCAAACACTGGAACAGGTATAGACCACTTTTGTTTAATAATTCTGTAATTTATAGTTAACTATTCCCTAATAACTCATGTACTCAGCACAGCTGGTTTACTTAGTCTTCCTTCATAAGAAAGCAGTATCACAGCATGGTAGCAGGAAATAAAAAGGATTTACAAAGAACTGGTCACAGAAGAGGTTAAGTACAAAATCTAATGAAAAAAACTTTGAAATGTTATTTAGTCTCTGTAACAGTGTAGTGAATTTCTTTTGGGAATACTGGGTGCTTCAATAATTACTGACAGAAATGCATATTCCCAGTTTGTCTTTATATATAAGCGGATTGCTTTCATTCATATAAAAGTTTTATTTTATCAATAGTTACCTAAATTCTACAATAATTTCCATGGATAGATTTTTTCTTCCTAGTTTGATTGTTTGTAAGATATTAGGACGACCATGATTTCAAACCAAAAAGGCCACTGACTTCCTAGGTGAAAGTGGATCAACTGCCTGAAAAAGAATGCTCTGACCACCCTGATGCCAGGATTTTTGCTCTTTTTTCTATCTAAAGAGCCACCTTACATGTTCATGCTATAATAAAAAAAATTTCCACATCATAGTTGATAAATATAGGAATTGCAGAAACTGTTTGGTAGATATTTTGGTTTCATATTTTTAAGATTTAGTTAAAAAACTCTAAGGTCACATTCATAGTAGTCATTGCTATGAGACATGTCCATGGTGATTAAATGTGTGATTATGTATATGAACTTGATTAACTTTGTGTACAAGTGACTTTTGAAGAAACATAACTCTGTTAATATGCCTCTGTGATTTGTCAAGGACACTTTGCCAAGGACACAAAGCTGTTAAATATCCCACAACAAATTAAAAGCTTTCCAAGATGATGGGAGATGAAGTTTCTAGAGCTGACTTACAAACCAATGGGAAGCTATGCCTGAATGTGAGAAATGGACCAGGAAAAGTGCAGATTTCCACTCTGATCCAAGGGTTTTTGTAACTGCAATAGGTAGCAGACTCTCTGTATGGGCCCATGTTAATCATCTAAAACGAGTTATTTTCTTTAGTAAGCTTCCCTGTAGCTTTTGGCAGGTTTTTGCAAGCCAAGCAAACATAATAAAACTCTTTCCAGGGATGCCAAAACTAACGACCTTCTCTTTTACTATTTTTTGTAATGTATGGACGTTTAATAAGAAAGAAGAAGAAATCCCAGCAGGGAATGTTCAAAGAGCACACAAAGCCATATAAGGCTGGAATTTGCAACCTTTTATCAGCCAAAATGGCTCTTGAAAATGGAGTTTTCAATCCCCTAAGAAACTCAGAATCAGGCCCCAAGGAATTCCTTCAGAGCTCCAGAAGTGTGGTAAAAGAAAAAAGTTTAATGCATATTTTAGATACATGCAATGATGCTCTTGCTTTCTTCTGTTCTTATGAGAAAAAAACCCCAAATGTTTTGAGTGATGTTGTTTTCCTTCTTTATCTCATTCCTTAGTTCTTCAACATTTTCACAAGGAAAAAGGAGAATGAGGCCAAATTTTCTACCAGGTATGGGGAAAGAGACATATTACTGGATTCCTAGATTTTAAAAGGAGATGGGGTAATGGGAAAGGAGAGTGAGAAATCAGGGGCTGTTTAATTAGTTCTGCTTTTGAATAATGCTTGTGTGTTGCATTCTTGTCTTGTTTTTCCTCCGGCTGATTGCACCAATATTTTGTTTCATTCTGTTCATTTTGTTTACTTTAGTGCTGTAAGCAAAAAACCCTAAGAATAGATTTATCTGTGCTTTACTGATTCAGGTTGGTGTAACTCAGCTCACCGTGCAGTTTGTACAATACAAAGGAAGAAGCCAGTGACTGGGAAATAAGAAGTTTTAATCCCATAAAATGCACTTATGTATTAAGAAAATTTACATTTGTATTAAAATTAACTCTAAAGATTTTTTCAAACATGAATAGCTCTTATTTTCATCCTAAAGTAGAAAATAAGAAGTGATGTTAAAAGCAAGGTATTTTCACCAAATACAATTTAGGTGGTTCTTGTATCCTGTTCTGTGCAGGAATTTAATATACTCATTTTACTGTTTGAATATGTCCTGCTAATACAGTGTGATCCAGTTGCAGAGCCATTAAATTTATACAGTTTTAAGCAAAAAAAATAGATTCTGAACATAATTTTCCTGTCTCATTTTTCCATAGCATTAAATAGGTGAAGGGGAAGTCTTCTAGGATGGTTTAGGGTCAGTGTACACATGGATAAATACAGAACCTTATAGTCTGATTTCTTGTCTATCTGCTAAAGTTCAGCACAACTAAACTGAAGTCCCTGCCACAAAAGTACTCCCCCACTGCTGTGTGAATTATCCTCTGACTGTTTCCTGCCTGGATTTGGTCTTTGAGGTTGTCTTTGATATTAGCAAGTTTAAAGATAACTACTGCATTTGTACAAACTCCTGCCATCTCCAATGAGAGAAAATTTGTTAGGAAGAATATTTTCTTCCATTTTGTTTGCTTTTATTGTCATCTTTCAAGATTTCATGATTTAATTCTTATCCTTTGGCCTGACAAAGGGTTTGCCAAAAGATGTACACTGGTGTTGTGCTATTAGCATTTACTCAATTTATGTGTTAGCAACTGTATAATAATATCAAGCAGAATTAATTAGCCATCTATAAATGCCCACCAATATCACAATATCCACCTGTTACACTATATGCAGATAACTAATAAAAGATTGTGGAGAAATACAGGAAAAATGTTTCTTCAATATCTGTTCAGTATCTACTGGAATTGAAAAACTCTGCATTAATATGTGCAGTAGAAATGCAGCTTCTGCTGGCACCTAAAGTGGTGATTAAATTTACTAATAAAAGGGAGGTTTGGTTGTGTACAAGATCTGAATACTAACAGTTTGCTTCTGATGGAAATAAAAAAACCTTCCAACTTCCCAGGGAACTAAAACTTCTTAGACTATGCCATTCTTAAATCACCAAACATGCTATTTCAGTCCCTAGTAATACACTCCAGGCCATGCCATTGCTGAAACTGTTCGTTTTATTTCTACTGATGCAAGGGGAGCAGGCAAGACCTGGGACTGAGGGAAACTGGACACGGGGGCTCACATGTTCCACCTTGATGAGCTGCTCAGAAAACCTAGCTGGGACTGCGGGAGTCTCCGGCACTCCTGCAACATCTCTGCAGCAGAGTGCCTGCGCATGGCATGGCACATTCCAGGCACTGAAATCCCAGTGTCACTAGCCCTGGGCACCCACTTCAGATCACCCAAGGCATGCAGTGTCTGTCTGGATGTGGACCTGCAGGTTCCCAGCGGCCTGCCCCAGAGCCACAGACCCAGGCTTTTGGATGCTGTTGTCTGTGAGGAAACTTGCCAAGAGCTCCCATCAGCAGCTGCCTTTGACTTGGCAGAATACAAAGTGAACCCTTGTGTTTTGCATCTGTGGCTTTAGGTGAGTCTGGCCACTTGCTGGAACAAGTTCCAACACAAGTCCCTCTGGCCACAGGAGGAACAATGAATCTTCTTCTGTCTTGTGGAGCCTGGGCTGATGGCAAGAAACAGCAAAAGAATCAGAGCGAAACCGCACTTTAGCCAAAACCAGAAGAAATGAGGCAAAACAAGAAGTCAACTGAATGCCTTGAAGTGCCTAAGAAAATTCTTAGCATTTGAAGACAAGGGGAAAGCCTCCAAATGACTGGAGGGTTTAATAGTGAAATGAGAAACTGGAGAATGCAGAATGCATCAGTAGATTTAAAACAGGTCAAGAAAGGTTGAAGGTATATCAAGCTGAACTTTTGCATCTTGGCTAAAGATAATAGTAGATCCATGAATCTTTCGAAGTTCAAAAGGAAGATTTCAGCAAATTACTAAAAGGTTAAAGAAAGAGATTGAAGAAACTGCAGAAAGGGCATGGAGGAGAGTCACTATGTACAACAGGCTCTCATAGTTAGTAGACTCCTGTTGATGATTGATGAGAGAAACTGAGTCTCAGTACTAGCAAGGGAGTCAGCACATAATTAGCTGGGGTCTTCTTATGGGATTTGATTTGCATTGCTGTATATTTAATAACTGTAAGTGTATTTGCAGTCACAGAGTCAAAGTCAGTCTGGGATGAGGATGAAAGAGAAAGAAGATCATAGAGGAGCAAGCTGGCCAAAACCCAAGTAAGAAGAAGTTATGGAGCCTGGAATGACAGATGAAGAGGGGAAGAATCAGTGAGAGGGGAACTCAGAGGAAAGATTCCTTCAGCAAGAGCTAGAGGTATCAGGTAACAGAAAGAAATTGTAAGGGAACAAGGTGGATGATGTCACTGACTTACATATTCTTCAGATCATGAGCTATTAGAAAGAAGTATCTCAAGGAAAAATCCCCTGGAAATAGTTTTCTTGTTTCAAAGAGATTTCACAGAGGTACAAAAGTACCTACAAAGGGCTGGTTTTGCATGCAAAAATGTTGCATTTAATGTATGAATTAGATGCTCCCAGTCCTGGGAATACAGTGGGATAAGGCCAGACCAGGACCCAGATTTAACAAAGGAATAATCAAATGCTTGAAAAGAGCTTTGTAGAAAAGGTAACTGAAATCATGCAAGATGAACTTCCTACAGGATGTGGTGAACATGATCAACCATCTCTGAAGTCAGGATGGGCTGATATCTGAACACTTCCTTTGACTCTCTCCTTCAATTTTCTTTTATCATGCAACAGTCTTAAAAATAACTGTTTTCTCAAATACTGAACCAATCATTAGAGTGTAAGAAGGAAAAGATCCAACAGTGCATAAACTTTCACTGTGTTGAGTCCATTTCAAATCTGTATAAGCAGGAAAAAAGTTATTGCACAGTCACTATTTCAGTCAGTTGCTAAAGGACCATAATTTAGATGATATATACACTGAAAATATGTTCTTTATGTTAGTACTAATGGGAACAAGTTTGCATGTAACTTTTTGATTTTTTATTTTTTTTTTGTTCAAAGGAATGAAAGTTTCCTCTTCATTGATGTCCTGTATTGCTGAATAAAGATTTATTGTAGTGGTTTTTGTTGCTGTTGTTGCTGCTTTTAAGAGATAATGTAAAGTATGAACACAAAAATGCTTAGCTTGCTTTTGCACAGATCTGTATCTCATATAAAGCAGTCTCTTCCCTAACCAGTATGTTATATATCAAATTTCAGCCCAAGTAATCTTTTAAGAGTGAATTATGCACTTTGAAAGTGGGAACTTACTTTCATTAAAATCAAACTATGAAAGAGGTACATGTAAGAAGGAAATTGTATCTCTCTGTTTAAAGTTCAGTGCTGTATAATCTGTGCTGTGACTGCAGAGTGCAGGGGTGATGTAGAGACATAGTCCTTTCTGATAGAAGTATACTACACTTGGGAGTTTGCAAGAATGAAAACATTTTCAACAAGTTCCCCCAGGCTTCCCTATTTGTTCTTTAACAATCCTTATTTTCCAAAGCAGTCTTTGGAGTAATTAAGTCTCAAACTCTGTGAGGAAGATCTGTTAAGCTTGGAAGAGGCCGTCTTCTTAAGTTACTACAAGTGATGAAAGAGTTTCTATCAAATACTTGATTGAATAGATTGAAGAGAAAAAAAAAATAGATTGAATAGAAAAAAGGCTTTCTGCAAAACCATTAAAGGTGCTCAAATACTGAACATAGTCTGTCAGACAGGTCTTAAGCTGTGACTTAATATGGGGAAATGTCAAAATTGTGCTTGTAATGTGACTTAATTCATACATTTAATAAAATTATTTGGCAGAAAATATAAAATACTTAAAAATGCTTAAGGGTGATTTGAAGTATCTGGGAAGCATCTTTTTTTCCTAAATGATAATCTTGTTCATGCAGCAGTGAAAGCTAAATCCTGTGAAATTAAAGCAATGAGACAAAAAAGAAATAAAACTGGGTGATAACTGGGCCTTTCTGAAATTCTGTCTTTTAATCTAAGAATCTCCAAAATCCAATCTTTCAGCCAGCAGTCCAGACATAAACAGCAGTAGAGGTGAACAAGAACTCAGAATTTCTTTTTAGATATAACTGCAAAAACATTTGAGACAATGCTGGTTATATAATCTTGTCCAAAATATACTTCTCTAAATTCTAGGGTCTTGATTTCCTTCCTGTGAGCTACACAGGTTTCATTCTTCATAACTCAAACACAAGATCATAAATTAACTATGAAATGGGTCATCAGCCACATTAACCTGCGAGTCCTTTATTTGAACCGAATCTGAATTAATCACAAATCTGAATCTTCTCCTTGGAATTCTGCTTAAGTATATTTTAGAAAAAAGGAAAATCCTGTCAAACAACAGTGCACACACGTGTTATATTGGCAAACCATTGTCAAGATGAGGAGCAGGTAAAAGAGGATTTCTGGAGGTAGGAGGAAAGGAATAAAAAGTCTGAGAAAAAAAGAAAGAAGTCAAATGTCTTGTACTGACCATAACTCTGCATGAAAATCTTTCTAATCATAACTTAAAACTGCAGCTCAAATATACTACACCTCCTTTTTGCTATGTGGTGCAAAGGAACAGGAACTTCTTGGGCACAGCAAGCACTGGCACCTGACCTATTTTAACCATCTACTTTAGGCTTAACCATTCCTTGCAAGTGCCAGTCATAGAATTACAGAATCATGGACTGACTATCCTGAGTTGGAAGACACTCACAAGGATTGTCCAGTCCAATTTCTGACTCCACACAGGGAAATCTGAAAGTTAAAGCATATATCTGAGTGTTGTCCAAACACTGACAAACTTGGGGCCATGACCACTTCCCTAGGGAACCTGTTCCAGTGCCTGACCACCCTCTCAGTGAAGAACTTTTTCTTAATATTCAATCTAAGCTTCCCCTGGAGCAGCTTTAACCTATTCCCTTATGTCCCATGACTGGACACCAGAAAGTAGAGATCAGCACCCCCCTCTCTGCTCCCCCTCATAGGGAAGATGTAGACAGCAATGAGGTTGCCCCTTTGTCTCTTCTCTAAACTGAGCAAACCCAGTATCCTCAGCCACTTCTCTAGTTATGCCCTCTAGTTCTTTTACCTTTGTGGTTTTCCTTCAAATATATTATAATATATTTATACCTTTCTTATATTATGAAGCCCAAAACTGCAGATAGTGTTCAAGGTGAGGCCACACCAGTGCTAACTGTAGTGGAACAATCACTTCTTTTGACCGGTCTCTTGATGCCAATTATAACGGGAATCTAGGATACTAGCTTAGATGAAGGCACCTGCCCTGTGGACACCTCCTCTGGGAGAGAAGAATCCTGCCTTTGCAGTCCATCTCAATAAACAGCTGTAGTAAGGTTGGACTCCTAAAGAGGTTATCCATAGCCCAGCATTCAAAGTGAAACCCATTGGACTGAACCACACTTCCGTGTGTGAAGATGGTGACCACTTGTACCTCTTATCGGACTGCTGCTTTGAAAAATTCAAGTAAACATATGGGACTCCTGTACATATGGACAAGATTACTCAGGTGGGCAAGAGAATGCTTTTGGAGGGTGAGACTGCAAAAATGTTGCCCTGAAGTAGCTGAATCATTAGGGATCAGAATTAATTTCCTCCTTTCACCTAATGACCACAGAGGAAGACTTGAACAGACTCAGTGGTGGCATTCACAAGAGTAAAGCTCATCTTAGCTGTCAGAGTCAAGCTCCTGCTAGTAATTGCTAATAATAATGGATATGCATATGTAAAATATCATTTTCAACAACTACTTTAAACAAACTTTAAGTGGCACTTAAGTGTCAGAGTAATAAAATGATGCATTAAGTAAAGGTTTTGTTAACCGGCATAAATCCCAGACCATACTATGGCGAAACTTTTGATTCGAGGTATTAGTAAATGGTAATTTTTTGAAAGATTTGTATATATTTTTTCACAGCCTCTGAATAAAAAGACTAAGCTAAAAAAGGGAATATTAAATTAAAATTCCCCTCTAAAGTAAAGGTGTTTGGCTTATGCTGTCATACAAGATTTTACTTCTGACAAACCAATATATCTGTATTTATTCAGAAAGCAAACAAGAAGTCCTGTGCATTTCTGAGAGCCAAGTAATTACTAAAAGTCTAACAAAATAATTTCAAAATATCTGATAAGTTTTAGGAGTGCTAGTTGAGATTTATCAGTCTTGAGGCTGGAAGGGATTGCTGTGATCACCTAGGTTTGTGGCTCTATGCACCACACAAGGAGGTGATCTGACAAAGATGATCATGTAATAAAGCATTAATTTAATTTTTTAAAACATTTAATTGAATTAGAAATTTCCATTATAATGGGCTTTGTTGAAATAAAGGGATTCCAATTCAAGAGATTTCATTTGGACTAATAAGTGTAGATAGAAAGCAATATATGAATCAGAAATGCTCCCACAGATATATATATATAGGAAACCATCATCTCACTCGCATAAGTCTCCCTCATGGCTTGTCTCTTAAGAAGAGTGCTGTTGCAGTAAGTGTTGAAGAGACGTTGAACTGAAGAACTGAATTGAGGAGAGTCTGGATAATAGTAGTATTCTTTATGACAGTACGCGTCGTCCTCAGGCCCCTGGAAATGAACCATAGCCATTCTTTTTATTAGACTGGCAAAAATTGTTTGCTCCAGTTTCTGCTGAAGGTTCATGTCTGTAGAAAATGCCAAAAATGCACACTAATAAAATCCACCATCCCAATAATTCTGCACATACCCTCTTATTGCCATGCAATACCCAAGTGTCTTTTGGCAGGTGATGAATGAGCTTTTGTCATGCCTTAAAATTAAGCCTATTTTACAACTGAGAAAAAGAAGAATCCACATACAATTTACTGAGATTTAGGGGCTGTGCATGAAGTGTATTCTGGGATAAGAGTCCTCCTCTACATATTCCTGAGCTACTGTCCAAACATAATAGAGGTTTTTCTCTTCTTTTCCCTTTTTTTGACATGACAACACCAGTCAAGAATGGACTCTACCAACTGTGTTCTTCCAGGCTCCTTTTCAGAAAGTTTCTAGCTCCAGATCACCAGACCCCTATTCTGTGAAAATAAAGAAATAGAAGGAGTTTAAAACCCGCTTGAATTAATTTTTCTCTGGCAGATTTGCCTTGATATTTCCATCATTATATTTGGTACATGGCAAGGTCATTAGGACAAAGATAATGTCTTTTTCTCAGCTTTGCATGGGACTAAGTGTATCATTTGAGCTGAATGAATAAAAAAAAATTACTCAGTTAACATTTAATCTTACTCTGATTTTTAAGGCTGCTACCCAGCCATCATACTTCCTTGTTCTCTTTTTATAATTCCACATACATTGGTTTCTGTTTTTGTCAGGAAGGAGTTTATCCATATCTTGCTACTCAATCAGCAACATCAAATACACATAGATAAAAATATTAAAACATATACACACAGTCTATGCTTTTTATATTTTGATACTATGTCAATGCATAAGAACTCTATTTAGTTTGTCTACATGTGCAGATACACCTAAGTTATTGTATTGTAGACAATGTGCATGTAGACCTAATTCATTTGCCCAGACCCTGGATAGCATCAGACTGTGAATCTCCTTTTGTCTGCACTTTCTGGACCAGAACTGCTCATAAATTCCTTAATTAATTCAGTGTCTACCTTTCTTGAATTAAACCAGTAAACGGTTGTTTAGCCCTTTACAACAGTTCCTAAAAATCAGACTATTCATTTCTTACTTTTATTTCCCTCCATTTCCTTTGCTTACTTGCTAGCTTGCACATATGAGTCTGCTGTCTGCAAAAATATGCTTACCATCATTTTGCCTGTCATGTGTCTAATACTGCATGGGTGGCTAATGGTTTCTGGGCAGCAGGCTGAGAAACACTGCTTTTGGTTTCTCCTTAGAAATTTCTGAGGAGGTATTGTACTTCCTTCCACACAACATGAGCACTAATAAAACTTAATTAATTAACATAAGCACTAAATAAGACTTATAAATGCAGGTAAAAATGCATTCTACTCTTGCAGCTCCAAGCTTATACAGACCACATGCTTGAAGCGGCCATTCATTCCTATACTGCGCCATGTTCCAATTCTTCTGCCTGCAGTCAACTAGGAGACTGAGGGGCAGGCAGATGTTCAAATATATGTGCCTAGAGTTGAGAATCAAGGAGCACTTCTAGTTTTAGGTGGGTCTGGTTTCATGAAAGCTGTGGGCTGGCTTGTGAACTGTAATGAGACTCTAGTTTGCTCCCAGGGTGATGTGGTCTGCAAGCTGCATAGGAGCAATGGGGCACTCCAGATAATTCCCAGCCTGAATAATCAGGGAACCAATATCCCAGAAGGCAGCATATCGCACAGCTGGAGGTCAGTCTTCCAGTCTAAACACTTTGTGGAAGGACAATCAGTTTTGTTTTGTTTTGTTTTGTTTTGTTTTGTGTTGTTTTGTGCTATTTTGTGTTTTGTTCTCTTCTACAGATACTTTCTTTGTTTTCTTATCGTCTTCCCAGAGGAAAGTTGCCTGCACACCTGTGTTTCTTGGTTTTGGTGGGTGACAGGCTCAGAAGGGTACTGGTCATTTATGAATGACAAAATTTGTATAAGAGGAAACTGAGAAGTTTTGTTCATAGCTATTTTCTGTAGTGCATTGCATTGTAACCACATGGCATGGAAAGGCTAGTACCAGCAGAAGATGACTATGTGAATATTAAAGTTAAAAAAAAACTAGTATCTGATACATGCATTCTGTGCTAACAGCTAATGCTTGAGCACCACTAGTGAAGCCTCATTGCTTCACTCAAGCAGACGCTAAACACAGTCAGAGGAAAGCTCAGTGAACATAGCAGGTCTTCTCAAAGGTCTCCACAGGTCACACACTTACATTCCTTACAACTTTTTATGTATTACATAGCTTAGATTTGCTTTGTGGTCATTCTACGTAGCGAGATATTATTTCATTGATCTTTTAAATTACTTGAATAAGCAAACCAGAACTATTGAATCATAGAATCATAGAATAGTTAGGGCTGGAAAGGACCTTAAGATCATCTAGTTTCAATCCCCCAGCCATGGGCAGGGACACCTCACCCTAAACCATGCCACCCAAGGCTCTGTCCAACCTGGCTGTCATGGGTTCAGCAGTAGCAATCATTTTTTCTGCTTCTTAGTGGCTGGTGCAGCACTGTGTTTCTAACTTTCAGC
>WYDI02041423.1:0-13967 GCA_009867235.2 Psittacus erithacus
CATGTCCTTTTTATGTTGAGGACACCAGAACTGTGCACAATACTCCAAGTGAGGTCTCACGAGAGCAGAGTAGAGGGCCAGGATCACCTCCTTTGACCTGCTGGTCACGCTCCTTTTGATGCATCCCAGGATACTGTTGGCTTTCTGGGCTGCGATTGCACACTGACAGCTCATGTTATGATAGTTATGTTCCTTTCAAAACAAAGAAAAATCACTAATCTGAAAAATTAATCACTGCATATTAATGACATAATCCTTTCTTGGATATTCTATGATGAGAAAAAAATAGGAGAGTAACCAGTAGTATGCTGTTTCATTGGAACTGTGTGAGAGGTTCTCAGTATGCACAAGTCAAGTGTTCCTTTCTGCTTTTCTGTCTTTTTTTTTTTTTAATGACTTCTCTTGTGATACCATGTCGTGTATTCACAAAGTATTGTTCTCAGCTGCTGTAGATTCATAGGGAAGTGTACCTTTAAAATCATCTGTCTGTGTGTGAGCTGTAGACAAATCTTTTGAAAGATAAAAAATATAAAGCAGATAGACAGACAAAAAACGTTACTTCATTATTCCAGTATACTCAATGACAATTCTATTCAAAACATGGACAGCAAACTTTGGAGAGTCTGCTCACAACATAGAGTTCAGAATTGAAGGAAAAATGTGTTACTTTCAAATGAATTCCCTTCTCAAAACATGTCAAGCTATTTTCATCCTTTATTCAAACAATGAATACTAGATCGGGAAAAAAAAAAAAAGCCCCACTTTTTGTTGTATAAGATGAGGAGAAAAGTCTTTTCTGGTATATTTCACTGCTAGGACAAAAGTAAGCCTCTTCCAGATTCAGTCCTTCATATAGCAATTGTTTATCTCATCTGATGCTGGCAATGTCTGTCATGTAAACAGGGACATTCATAGAGATTATTATAAGACTAATTAATTTCACATCATTTGGCATAATGACCATGCAGAAATGAATCATATTTCAGTACAAAGAGGTGCCTCAACATATGAGTCTTCATTGTTATTTACTCCTCTGACTCAAAGTGCAACTGCTCTATCTTCAGTAACACATGTTTTGGAAGACTTTTGGAAATATAAATGCTTAGAGAAATTACACCAGCTCTCACCTCAACACATCACTTGCAAGAAGGAATGCCATCCATGGGGATCTTGACAGGCTGGAGAACTGGGCCAGTGGGAACCTCAGGAAGTTCAACAAGGCAAAGTGCAAGGTCTTGCACGTTTATCAGAGCAATCCCAAACACAAACAGAGGCTGAGTGGAGAATGGATTGAGAGCAGTCCTGAGGAGATGGACTTGGAAGTACTGGTGGATAAAACTTTGAACATGAGCAATGTGCACTTGGAGCCCAGAAAGCCAATCATATCCTGGGCTCTATCAAAAGAAGTGTGACCAGCAGGTTGAGGGAGATGGTTCTTTCCGCTCTACTCTGCTCTCATAAGACTCCACCTGGAGTACTGCATCCAGCTCTGGGACCCGCAACAGAAGATAGATATGGACATACCAAAGCAGACCAAAGGAGGGCAACGGAAATGACTGGGGGGCTGGAATAACTCTCCTATAAAGGGAGGCTGAGTTTTGGTTATTCAGCCTGGACAAAAGAAGATACTGGTGAGATCTGATTGCAGCATTTCAGTACTTAAAGGAAACTTATAAGAAAGATGGAGAAAGACTTTTTACTAAGCCTGTAGTGACAAAATAAGTGGAAATGGTTTCAAACTAAAAAAAATAGGATTAGGTTGAACATAAGGATGACACTTTTTACAATGAAGATGGTAAGACACTAGAACAGGTTGCCTAGAGAAGTTGTGGATGCGCCATCATTGAAAATATACAAGGTCAGGCTTTGAGCACCTTGATTTGATGAAAGATATCCCTTCCCATAACAGGGGGGTGGACTAGATTATCATTGAAGTTCCTTTCTAACCCAAACTGTTCTACAATGATTCTACGTGGACATGACTAGAATTTGCAGTATCATAAGCTTCTCATTGCAGCAATCTGAGCTCAGGAAGTAGGGTCTGCTTCTTATTTGCTTTGTCTGGAGATTTGACTTGGGGATTTGTCTTATAGAAATCTACTGTCAGTTAGAATTTGTTTATTAAGTATGGAAACATCTCAATATAACATACATAGTGGTTTTGGTGACTAATAAATTAATATTTCTTTGATTGGATCTCATCACAAAGAAGAGATATAAAAGTTAGGTCTCTCAGAAACAATAAAGCTTTCTTGTACTACTATTTGAACCTAGAAAGCAGGTTTGTATTTATCAGAAGTCAAAAAAAAATCTTGATTACATATGGGAGTAGTAATACAAGACGACCTCTGCCAATCCCATATCTACATACCTACCTTAAACTGCCAGACAGTGAAAGAAGAGAAATCTGACTTCAACGAATAGAACAGAGGAAAAAAGTATGTTCATCTTAAGAGTAATATTAAGATATGACAACTTTTTCACTCTTCTGATTAACTTCAAAAGCTATGGGGAAGAAGAGGAATGAAAAAATGACCCCTGTCAGATGTCACATGTAAATCTATAGGAAGAGGAATAAACAGTTCAGCGCTTTGTTAATAGTTTTAGTACTCAGGATAAACATGATGAGATTGCCTTGAAGTTCAGAGAAATTTTAATATTTAATAAATACAGCAAAAGGAAAAAAAAAAGGGCCTGTCAAATTGGACATCATCAGAAGCCCTGTTGGGTCTTGAAGAAGAAGGAAACGTATACGTGTCCTGGGTCCCTTTCTAGCCACAGCATGTTTTGTTCTCACATTATGTTGGCAAACACTTTCAGTTCAACAATAAATATTTATTAATGTATAGGACGAGCTTCCCAAATGAGAAGAATGAATGTATCAGAAGAGACAATCTGGAATGCGGAGTTTTTCTGTTTATGTTCAAAGGACAGAAATAGCCAAATACCAAAGGCCTTGTTTTCCTACATAATGTGCTGAGTATTGAAATTTCTACCATAAAGATTAAGCCTCATTAGAAATACAGATAGTGGCTGATGGAGAAAAAGGAAATAATCAAGACTGAAAATAAGATGATTGCTTTTGTTAAAGTGTTTCAAATTTCACCTAAATGTGCAAGAGTTGCTTTATTCATTTTAGGACTAGAAAAAAATGCGTTGTGTCTGCTATTACTTGACATTGTATGTGGCATAATATTCACATCTGTAAAAGCACTGTTAAGAAAACATCTGTGAGGCAAGGATTATTAGTATAGATATGGAACTATTCGTATGCAGCTGTACTCCTTTTGGGACCAAACAACTACCTTTCATGTCAATTTGTTTTGCTTGAAGTGGAAGTGCCATCTCAGGTCAGCTCTCTGTCTGTGCTCCATTACAGGGTCTAAACACACCTCAAGTCACTGTTGAACCTTTCAATGTTTTACTTGATGTCATAAAAAAACTTTCTTGTTAGCAATTTATTTAAATTGCTAGGATAGAAGGTTTGCTTTGAAAACCTGTTCCATTAGTTCCAGCTAGTCAAAAATATTGAATGTTTGAACATATGCAAGTCCATGCATAGTCCAGGGATATCCGTACTATTTGTAACACCCAACAGAATATTGTTACATCTGAAGTCAAGAGGTTGACTCAGACATCATTTTGTTCTTAGTACAAAAAAAAACCCCCTCCGATTAAAAAAAAAACCCAAAACCAGAGGCTGAAACTACTATTTTTTTTTTTCCCTACTCACCCACTTCCCCTTTTCCTTCCCCTTTCTCCCCCCCCACCCCCATTCCTCCTTCTGGCAAACACTTATGGACAGTCTTACAGTTATGGCTCAGCCAAATTCTCCACTGTCTGCAGGTGACAAGACTGAGCCCAATATATGACTCAAATAGCAAAAGCCCTTATTGAGTTCTGCAGCAGATATTTTCTTTCTTTTTTAGAGGTTAATCCAGATCACAGCTGAAACTGAACACGTTATATAGAGGGGCTTACGTGGGTTTGACTTAGGCTTACTAGAGTACTGACAGAAATGCACATTAGAGTATAATAAGTGCCAGTACTTTGATTAGTCTTTCCTGAGCTGCTCTCTGGGGATGTGTGGAGTAGCGTTGTGAGCTTATGAATATAAAAGCTGTCTGAACATAAATTCAAGGTTCTTTAAGAAAAGGCAGTTTAATCATGGCACAGTATATAATATAATGATCCTCTTAGCTAGAATATAATAAGGTAAACTTTAATCATAATCAGAGTTGTATTTGTGGGTGCCTTTACAGGACATTTTTTGCCACAATATTATGCAAAGTTATGAATTTATTTCTCTGCGTGCATGTGATTTGAATAAAATAGAGAAAACAGTCCTATGTACTGAGCATTATCTTATTCATGAAAACTATGTTATGCTGAAAGCTCTCTTAGAGCACATTTGATGCGAGCTACACTGGTCCTCAAAGTTAAGCATGTTCTCACAAATTTTTATAGCACTGTAGTCACGACTAAAAGACAAAGAATTTTCATTAAGCTTGCTCAAAATTTTTCAAGCAATGCAGTTGCGAAACTGATTACTATAGGAAGCTTGTGATTTTTATAACCTTTCTTTCCATTTGCTTCTTTTTCATAGAAAAAACATGCTTAAGCTTGCAAACTTATTTTAAATTGCTGTAGTGTTTTAGAATGATGCCTGATAGCCCAGATGTCATTTTATTAATTTCCTAAGTATAAATGCTTGTACAGTTCTCCGAAAAACTTGTGAGAAAGTATCTGTGGACATGAAAGCTATGTTTCATGCAATAGTATCAAAGCTGTGTCATTTCCAGAATTGCGCTATCACTAGCCAGACAGAATAGACTGGAGGCATTAATAACTGATTATATGTATGAATATGTAAGACATTTGGATATTTGCAACACTTTTTAGTTGTTGTTTAGACTTGTTCAAATATTTGCTTGTCTTCCCTTAATTCAGATTCAGTACTGTAACCAGTAGGTTTTTCATTGTTCTGATTCTCTCATCTGTAAATTTTTAGTATTATTACTACACTACCAGCAGCTATAACTAGATTGACAAAATTATCTTCCTTTACTACATCATCAAAAGTTCATGTGATCTAAATTGTGGTCACTTCTATTTCTTATTACAGTCCATCATGCAAAGAAGACTGAGTAATCATGGCAAATGTTCAAGCACTCGTGTTGGGTTTTGGCTGGGATAGAGTTAATTTTCTTCACAGTAATTAACACGGGGCTATGTCTTGGATTTGTGATAAAACCATGCTGATAACACAGGAACGTTTCAGTTACAGCTGAGCAGTTCTTGCACAGAGTCGAGGCCCTTTCTGCCTCTCACCTGATCTCACCAGCCAGCAGGCTTGCAGTGCGCAAGCAGTTGGGAGGAGACACAGCCAGGATAGCTGACCCCAGTAGAGCAGAGGGTTATCCCATATCTTGATGTCATGTTCAGCATGTAAAGCTGGGGAAGAAGGAGGAAAGGGGATACGTTCAGGCTGACAGCATTTGTCTTCCCAAGTAACTGTTCTGTATGATGGAGTCCTGCTGTCCCAGAGGTGGCCAAACAGCTGCCTGCCAATGGGAAGTGGCAAATGAACAACTTGTTTTGTTTTGCTGTGCTCACAGCTTTTGCTTTATCAACTAAACTGTCTTTGAAACACGAGTTTTCTCACTTTTACCCTTCTGATTCTCATTCCACCAGAGAGGAGTGACCAAGTGGCTGCGTGATACTTATTTGCCGGCTGGGGTTAAGCTTGAATATGCGCTACTCAGTCTTCTTGTTCACTATGGAAGTGCAAGCAGTTAAAATAAAAGTTTTTTTCCATTGTTATTACATAAGATTTGTTCCGGGTGTCTTTTACTCCTATCAGATTTTCATAAAATACCCTGAAAATATTCTTGTCTGTCTACAGTCACAAGAGTGACTGGATCAAAATGCAAACATAAGGGTCACAGAAATTTCTGGTATGCCACAGACGCCATTCAGTGTGCACACCTGATTTCTTGGTTTGGAAACGTAACAGTGGTAGGACAGGAATGAGGTGAATGCATGATTAGCATCACGTTGGTGTACTTAGAAGAATCCAGCAATGAGTTCAAATATGGCCACAGACAGGTTTTCCTGGTGCTATGGTGTCAACAGCAAGGCTGGAAAAAGCTCTAAGGTGACAGCTTTGCACCCCACATTGCTGTATGGCAACCCAGGGGCACACTGAGCCTCCTCAATCATCTTCTCTTCCTTCTGATGTTTTAACAACAGGGCAACTCCAGGGGGAAGCCAGGAAGGATCCCGATGAACTTTTGTCCCATTTTTAAGAAAATCAAACAATCCATTATTTTTTTAATGGAACACTTTCAGTCTGTAACTGGTATACTTGACAAATATATCTCACCAGCTTTAGCAATAATGTATAACAGCACCATAATAGCTATATAAAAGCACCATATACTTATTACATATTTTCCTCAGTGCTTGAAGGGAATGGGTGATATTTGTAGATTTCTGGTTTTGTCTATATTTAGTGCTGAACTAAACAGGATATTAGTAAGGTTTTTCTCCCCTGAAAACTTAGAATACAATTTAAAGTACGATTCATAAGATACATTTTCAAAGATAAGGTATATTTTTCAACATTATAAAAAGAAATACAGAGAAGTATGCTCAGGTATAGGGAAGATAAATTGAGCAAACTATGTTATTCTTTAGAATAAGTCACCTAGGTCTTTGGATTGTTCTTGTTTTGTAAACATCCAAGTAGCTAATTTCAAATAAATAATACAAATATATCAGTTGGATGCAGGCTTATCCTGATTCAGACTTTTATCTTAGACATCCTTGCACTTAGTTTGCAATATAATTCTTTAATATTAAATTGTTTCCCAATAATAATTTTTGAAACGTTTCATAGATCTTTAAGATCTAAATGCAACAGTATAGCTTACTTTGTTATGCAACAGAATATTAATCTAACATAAGCAAGCATCACAATACCAGCTTTCTCTGGCAAAAACACACAGGTTCAATTCGCTCCTGACATAAACCAAATTTCACTAACTTCATGGCAGTTTGGTCCAAGAAAGGACATTAGTAATGGACTTCATTGAAGGTAAGATTAAATTAATTATTAAGTGGGGAGTCATATACTACAAAATCCATTCCACAGAGGTACACACAAGCTCTGTTTTGATGTTTCTCACTGGATTAACCAGCTAATATATATCAAAAGAGTCCCCACCTACAAGTCATTTGCATCAGCTGTGGACTTGAGCCTTAGCTGAAGTCAGCAGTGCAATGACTTGGCAGTAAAGACAGAAACATAGGGCTTCTGAACTTTGACAGTGGTTTATACAAAACTTTAATCATGTGTTAATGAGTCTACCCAAGTGATAAGATGCCCTGGGTTTACACTGTACCTGCTCACAAAGCATGAAAAAATAAGTGACACTAACACAGAACTTATCTTTATCCTACCAGTAAGATAAAGTAAGTGTGCCTGTATGTTATCCACATTACACTTCAGATTTAAAATCAGTATTAAATTAAATCTTTATTTCTCATTGCTTGATTAAAATTTCAATTTAAAGTATATTTTTTCTGTTCTAATATTATGTGCCTTTCTAATTAGGAGTCCTCTTTAAATTTCATTATAATACCAGTGTCATTATTTGATATCTGAAGACATCATTCATCTAGCGCTATGTTTGAGAATTTGTATAATTAACCTATATGGTATCCTGTCTATGCTGTTTAGTTGAAAACTCTGGTGGGAAGCAGGTCATATTTGGTATATTCTTTATAAGAATTTTAAATGCACAGGTTAAGACTAGAGATATTTTACGGGTACAAGTACCAATAGTCATCTGCTTCTTGGGAAAGAGCTCTAAATATCTAAATTTACTTTTTCATGCTTCAAGGGAAGTTTGACTGCAACGATGAATAAATAAATAAGTTTTGAATATGGAACATCTGTTTAACACATAACATTTCTGCAAAAGCAATGCACAAAACTACCTGGTGAAAAAACTTACACATACAAGTCAAGCATAAAAATATAACATTTCTTAGCAAGAATACATATACGACAGTCATGTTATTCTGTGGGTAGCACCCTGTGTGGGAAAATCAATATAAGCAGAAAAAGTTGAATGTAATGGTGTAATGACTCAAATTTTTTCTTTTTTTCCCCATAGTATAGTAATACTTACGGCAGGGAATTATAACAATGGGATATGTAAAAAATTCAGTTACTTCAGCTACCAGTCAATTCTTCCTACCTTTTTTAAATAACCTTTTATCTGAGTGCAAATTGCATTCTGGTTTTGATTACAATTTGCTTTTTTTTTGTATCTCTTTCCCTGTAAGTGCAAGTAGAGGCCTCACTGAAGAGCACAAATCTGCACGTTCCTGAAGGGACCCGAGACGCAAGCTGGGGGGAAAGAGGGAGGTGAGCACTGAGAAGGAAGTGTGTTGACACCAGATGTAGACTGATGGAAAATAAGGGAAAAAAGGCTTTTAGGCATTTGTAGAGAAAGGAAACAAAAGGAAAAAAAGCCAGGACTGATGAAGTACAGAGCTCAAAAAGAAGACAAACATTTCTGTAGGGGTGACCCTTGCCTTTGAGCTGACAAAGCTAGGTAAAACAGCAGAGGCCTCTTGCAGGGAAGATATTCAGGACTTAAGCACAGTCAATAGAAAGAAAAAAGAATGTTACAATCAGTTTAATATGTAGAAGATGGATTATGTTTATGAAGGTTTCGCATTACAGAAACCCTCCCGATTGGCAAGTAGCATGGTAAAGTAAGAATATCTTTGAAGAACAAAACTTAGTACTGAAGACCTCAGTAGCTAATCTCACAAGCATTTCAGTGGGGATTGCTTCAGCGTAGCTGTATTTTGGCTGTATGTCAAACGCTTATTCTTGTTCCAAACTAAAATTGTATCATAAATGCATCCAAAGAAACCCCTAGAAATGGAGCAGTATATTATATAAAAACACATACGACTTATTAAAAGGATGATAGCAGGACATATTGATAATGAAAGCTCAGCCTGAACCGTAGGTAAGAATCATTAAAAAAAGCATTCAAAACCAAATAAATTATCTTAGAAGCATGTGTATGAAAAAAAAAAAACCAAACCAAAAAACAACCAAAGCCACAAAAACCCAAAACAAAACAAAAAGACCCCAGCCAACCATAAAAGAATGTTATCAGATTTCCACACAGGCTATACGTTTACTCATTAGATAATAATAATACTGCACTGCAGAATGGGTGTGTCAGTATCTTATATACTTGCTTTTGTATGCAACAGTGGAAAAAAAGTAGCTCAGAAATGAATTCATGTCTGGTTCATTGAGCCAAATGTAATGGAAAAAATCTAAGAATAATTATTATAATTATTATTATTATATAGAATCTGAGTGTAATCTACCCATTTAGTTATTCTCTTTTCTCTGTTTTTATTATCTTAACGTTAAGTGTAACATATTGCTATGGATATAAAGGTATTGCTCATTCTAGTGTTTTCATTTAGCATAAAGTTTTTAGGTGGAATTATGTTTAATTTCTGTTAACATACGCTACACTTATTATTGTGTATTTTCATTTCTCTATCAACTTTGGTCAGGATAAGTAATTTCTAACATTAATCACCTTCTTTTATACTATACAGACACATTCCTATAAGCAAAAAGAATTATTCTGCAATCTATACCTAAGACATTACAATGACTCTTGAAAACAGTAAAAAAAAATAAAAAATTGGAAGGAAGAGCTAATGAGAAAATTCATATTTCTTTTATGAGAACAACTGCTAGTAACCATACATCTCTAGATCTCAAAAATTCTGAAATCCTAACAGTCTAAAGCCAGGACATTTAAATATGTGTACAATATACGTATTGTTTTCATTTGTTAGATGTAGGGCATTTTCATGCAAAAATGGTCAAATTGTTCATCAGTAGACAGGATTAGAAGGGGGCTGAGGGAAGTGTGCTGACAGGAATCTGATATCTGTGGCTGCTACACTAAATTTGAGCTCTATAGAAATTCCACCTGCCTCTAAGATACGTAATATCAAAGCTCAGGTAGAAAAATCTGAGAAATCCTCCAAGAAAAAACTATGGATAATATTTTCTCTTGAAATCATGCAACATAGAAAGGTGACATCATCTAGAAACAGTAAGTTGAAGTGCTCACAAAAATACATCAGCACTGGAGAATGATGAGCACTGCTGGATTATTGTCCCAGCAGTCCTCTCTGGAAATACCACTTGCCAGAATCAGTCCTAAGGATGACTCACTGGCATGCAACACAGGCATCCTGCTGGGCTTTGAAGCACCATTAGGGCCTCCTTTCACAAAAGGATGTAGAAAAATGCCGATAAAAATGCAAGGGATTGTATGTAGCTATCTTCACAAGAAGGTATTTTGTATCTGCATAGTGCACTACCCTTCTTGAATAGAAGCAGATTATAACTGCATAAAAACTCATTTAACAATAAACTCCATCCATATGGGGAAGATTTTGCTGTTTTAACTCTGTCAGCATAGCTAGAATTATTTTATTTCTGCAGAATCATGATCTTAGGAGTTGACAGAATGTGGTATCAGGAAAGTATTACTGCTCCTATTTGCACATAAAAACTGGAGGAGGGAGAGTGGCACTGGTTTCCCAAGGCCACATGCAAAGATAATGACAGAGTGCAGAATGAATCCAGGTGTCTCTCTACCAAGTTCACTGATCTAAATTACTATCTTTCGTGCATTTTACCAAATATGCCATACTCTGTGGTTATCTATACTGCTCTGTTCTAAAATGATGAAAGCTTAACTGCTAAAACTGCTGATTTTACTAGAAGGTAATTTATAATGTGCCTGGGTTTGACCATATCTGTCATTTTTTTACTTGACTTCAGCTATATTAATAAATCAAATTTGAAAACAAGACTAAACAGTTAATTTCACTTCAGTAGTCTATTTGAAAGAACGTGAAGTTTGGAGTGTTTTCAGTTCTGGCATCAGGCTCCTTATTTCGTTGATGAGCAGTTGCATAGTTTCAGACTTGAGTCATTTTTGTAACAATCAACTCCTACTTTCCAAGATTTATTTCTCTGTAAAATGACTTGGATTATTCACTTGATTTGTACATTATTGCTATGTGAGATGGGATTTCCCAGGCACTGTACTTATTTTAAAGTGTAAAGCTTTATTTGAATTTGTGGTGAGTGGCATTTTGTTATCTGTTGATCTTTTAAACTGGGATAACGGGTGAAGGAACAGCGAAGACTTTTATTATTTGTGGACATGTTATTGAGGATTCCGGGGTCATTTGCTGAACTTGTACCGTGATACTTGGAAATTCTTGATGAAGGTATATTTGGTTAGGTAGGGAGCTGTAATAAAAATCCATTATGACTTTCTAACTATTCACCATTTTATTAATTTTGCTCCATTAAGCTATGTTTTCCAGAAATCATGATTGGTAATCCCTGGCATTGTTTCTGCGATTTTTCTTGCTTGCTTCTGCAAGAAAGTTAAAAACATAGGTGAAAACTTATTCCCTGTTTTGCTATTTGTTTGTGCTTTATGATTGTTTATTTGTGTATTTTTAATTTGCCTCTATAATTTCTTAAGTGCTGGGGAGGTTGACCAGATTTGGTGGTCAAATTACCATATCATTTGCACATCTCTTCAGTGGATTCCGGAGACTAAATCTGGTTGCCTAATCTGACACCTTAGAATTCCCACATAGTAAATACAGTTTATAACACAATTCAGATGACACATACTAGACATTTACTTGGACTGAGTTAAGTGTTTTATAGAAGTGTTTATATTTTTTTTGCCATTTTCTCTAACAGCATCAGGTGTCTACCACATGCATCTTCTACTGTGTTGATGTTACCATTTAGCCAGGTAAGTTCCACTCCATCAACCTTATTGCAAAATACCACAAAGAAAAATATCACAAGGATGTTCAACTTTAAATCTTATTCTTCAACAAGATATTTAGACTGTTGTATTTACAAAATCACCTACTTAAGATAATTAATTGTCTTCTAATTATTGCATCTGTAGAAAGGAAATATAATGTTCGAAGTAAAGAAACATGGATATGAATTCATTATTACTAAATTACAATGTCCTTCAGAGATTACTCAGTGTTCGAATGAAGTTGAAACATCACAGAAATATTCATGGTAAGATCTCATTATTAATCCCTACTTAAAAAAAAGTACTTTTGATATTCAATCATGTGAGTTTCACAGCTTTAAAATGATGATGAAATAGAAGTACATAACCTTCAAAGTGAAGGTCATTTATGAACTAAAATGACAAAAGACTGAAATTTATTTATTCCTCCTACATGATCCAATATATAAATAAGTTCATGCTTATATTCATACATTTTACCTGTAGTCTTTTTTTCCATTATATGTCTTTGCTCTGTCTACTTCTCTTATGTACTAGTTTAATTTACAAATATATGTAACTATTCAATTATGTTGCGCATCACAATCCAGCATGTAAATTGCTATTACTGACTTAGAACTGTGAGTATATAGTTTATCCCCAGGTTTGGGGGTTTTTTGTTCTTTGGGGTTTTTTTTCAGTTCTTTAATGATGTGAGTCCAGAAAGCCAGCAATATGTTTCAAACATAGATTTAGCACTGTGGATGTTCATGATCCAGTGACCAAGTCTCCATCTTGGAAATGTTTACTTTACTAACATAGATATGAACAACAAAGTGTATGTAAAGACATTCTTTGTAATATATTGTGGTGGAAAAAAAGGCTACCTGGATGACTTACAGTGTGCAGAAAAGGCAGATTGTGGTGAAAGATGTCAAGGATACGGAAGAGTTAATGACATCAAAAAAAATAAATTCTTCTTGGTGTATGGTATGACACACTGGGTGGGATAATATAATTTTCCTGTCATTCAAATAAGACATGAATGTAACAGTTCTCTTCCCAAATGCTAGGTTTCATACAAAAAACTAAGAACAGTGCACAACAGTGGTACAGGGGCTTACAAAAATGGTAGACTTTTTACCAAACCTGTAGTAACCAAACAAGGGGCAATGGATTTAGATTGGAGATATAGGAGAAATTTTTTATGATGAAGGTGGTGAGGCACTGGGACAAATTTCCCAGACAAGTTGTGGATGCTCTATCATTAGATTTGTTCTAGCTCAAGCTAGATGGGGCTTTGAGGAACCTGACGTAGCGAAAGACGTCTTTGCTTATGGCAGAGGAGTTGCACTTAGATGACATTTAAGGCCTCTTCCAACTCAAACAAACATATGGTTACATGATTAGAATCATCAGAACACTGGGGCTGGTCAGACTGGAAAAGAGAAAGCTGCATGGAGACCTCATAGCAGCCTTCCAGCATCTGAAGTGGTGCTACAAGGATGCCAGAGAGGGACTCTTCATCAAGAATTATAGTGTTAGGACAAGAGGTAATGAGTTCAAACTTCACTAGGGTAAGTTCAGGTTAGATATAAGGAAGAAGTTCTTTACCGTGAGGGTGGCGAGGCGCTGGAATGGGTTGTCCAAAGATGTGGTAAATGTTCCATCCTTGACAACGTTCAAAGGCCCTGTTGGACAGAGCCTTGGGTAACATAGTCTGGTGTTAGGCACCCTTGCCCATGGCAGGGTGTTTGGAACTAGATGATCTTAAGGTCCTTTCCAACCGTAACCATTCTATGATTCTAATCTACTCTTGCTTTGCTTCATAGTGTAATTCCATTGTTTACTTAACTATACCTTGTTATTTCAAGCATAGTTTCATGTCTTTGTCCTGTTTCTGATTTATATGGGGTTGTCCTGGGTTCAGCAGTAGCAGCCATTTTTGATCCTTGGTAGCAGGTGCAGTGCTGTGGTTTTCACTTTTGGTCTGGGAACAGTGCTGATAACACCGATGTTTTTAGCTACTGCTTAGAATGTTTACTCTGACCAAGGACT